>JACXGM010016327.1:0-20570 GCA_016801145.1 Umbra pygmaea | reverse complement strand
AAATGTTTATTGATATCTCTAGAGTAGGTAAAAATAGGTCAGGGTATTGTAAATGTTTATTGATATCTCTAGAGTAGGTAAAAATAGGTCAGGGTATTGTAAATGTTTATTGATATCTCTAGAGTAGGTAAAAATAGGTCAGGGTATTGTAAATGTTTATTGATATCTCTAGAGTAGGTAAAAATAGGTCAGGGTATTGCATATTTTGCGGCAGCAGCAAAAAAAAAAACCGTTGTACAGGAACTCTGTATTTTACACCCAAAAACGTAGATGAAAATCTCCCAGATAAATTCCGGTTAAATATTTCGGTCAGACTCTGGAAAACACTTATTTTTAACTACTTTGGAGATATCAAAGAACATATTTACAAATTGTAAGTAGACAAGCATGAGGTTATAACCATGCCTTTGTTGGTCAGAAAAGTGTTCATTCAAAGGGCCGACTGAATTCTCTTCATGAAGATTATACTAAGGACGCCAAACGTAATAGGTAATTTAATGATCCTATTATCGTTTAGATATGAAGCTAGTCCTTCCCAAGGTCCTTCCCAAAGCCCAACTTTGAATGTAAGGTGTTCCAGGCTGATACGCTCTGCGCTCATTAGCCTAGGATGAGGTTAATTGGTTACATATTGCAAACCCTATTCTTCAGTCTTATTGGACACTAAATTGATTGGTTTTTAAAAGTGGCTTTGAAATGTGACTTACATTGTTTATGGTTATCTGACAGCTGTCATTAACAGTCTAATGGATTGGTTGTCATGTTTGTTCTATTCTTATTGCAGGCAACTTGTCCAGCATAAACCGCTTGGGTCTACGCTACAATAGGCTGTCAGCCATCCCAAGGTCACTAGCCAAGTGCAGAGAACTGGAGGAGCTCAACCTAGAAAACAACAACATATCTGTGCTACCAGAGGCAAGTGGTACCTCATTCATCCTAGATTTGGATAGAATTCATATTGATATAGCATGATACGTATTATTGTATTTGTCTTCATCTAAAAAATATCACATCTATTAGTTTTATTTAAAAAGAATGTTCTCTTCCTCTCCTCCATCTTAGGGTCTCCTGTCGAGTCTGGTGAACCTAACTAGTCTTACCCTGGCCAGGAACTGTTTCCAGTCCTACCCTGTAGGAGGGCCCTCCCAATTCTCCACCATCTACTCTCTCAACATGGAGCACAACCGCATCAACAAGATCCCCTTCGGAATCTTTTCCAGGGCCAAAGTACTGAGCAAACTCAACATGAAGGTAAGAATGGATCGTGGATGTTTTGGTAGTTTTGGTATATTTAGGTACAGTATCTCTAATGTTGATCCTATAATGTTGTTGTGCTTTAGGACAACCAGTTGACGTCGCTGCCTCTGGATTTTGGCACGTGGACCAGTATGGCGGAGCTCAACCTAGCCACCAATCAGCTGACCAAGATCCCCGAGGATGTATGCGGCCTCGTTTCGCTTGAGGTAAAGCCATGGCACAATGTAATGATGGACTTGGGGATCCCCGCTTTTCTTACACCATCGTCGACCATATTGTAACTGACCACCCTGAAAAAACAAATTCTAGTTTTAATTCCAACATACCTGATCGTTTTATTTATTTAAATTTGTTTGTAATTACCAGTTACTTCTTATGAAACGTTTCTTCTAAGTTTCCTAATGTTTCGTTTTGTGAAACGACTCTGTTTATAGGGGTTAATATTGTCCAACAATCTTCTGAAGAAGTTGCCACATGGTATTGGTAACTTGAGAAAGCTACGGGAGCTCGACTTAGAAGAGAACAAGTTAGAATCGCTCCCAAATGAAATTGCCTACCTGAAAGATTTACAGGTTGGAAAATACTCCTACAATGTTGTTCACATACCAGTATTGCCTTGTTTACATACCTATTTTATACTTATTACCAGTTTTTTTACATATCTGTTTTATACTTCCAGTACTTTGTTTACATACCAGTTTTGTCTTATTTACATTTTATATCTTACCTATTTTGTCTTCACGGTAACTCCTATATGTGTTGACCTATTAACGGCACAGACATTGCAACATGTTTTGTGTGTTTCTTTTGATGCAGTTTTGTCACATCACGGTTTTGACATGTTGACTTGCCCTGTCCCATCAGAAACTAGTCTTGACCAATAACCAGCTGACCACGTTGCCGAGAGGCATCGGCCACCTCACCAACCTGACTCACCTTGGGCTGGGGGAGAACCTGCTGCAGCACCTGCCTGAAGAAATCGGTAAACACGACTCCTTCACTTCCTACGTGGCCCAGATTTGGGTCTCATGAGCGAACTTTGTGGAGTGTTGCAGATGGAATTTTCGTGAACACTGGAGATTTATTCTTCTCCATTTATGGGTTGAAATGAATCTTCAGTCTTCAGACTGACAGCATAGCAGGGTGTCCAAGCTGTAATGCGGAACTCTTACATGTAAACGAATATCTGTTACATTCCAGGCCTTGCCAAACCAGTTCAGACAATGCTGATTAACCCTATCGCCGCCAGGTCAATCGCTCTGGTTTTGGCAGTCAATAGAGTTTATATATTTGGTGTCTGGTGCAACATTCCCACGCTGGACCACCAGTAGTGATGCATTTTATGTCACCCAGCAATGATTGGTTTACCTGAGAGGAAGAGGGGAGCAACCGTTGTTACAGCAACTAGGAGTATGTTTTAAAGTGCTGCAGAAAAACCCAAGATGCATCTAAGAAAAAATGTTGATGCTCCAGATGAAAAAGTAACTCCGCGTTCAGATGAAGGATTACAGTCTAAAAAATAAATTGATCTATGCGTAGGCATGCGTCATAAAATCCTGTCGACAGTGTTTGTGTAATTACTTTAACTGCCAGAAGGTGGAAACAGACATTTTGCACTGCAACTCCAGCACAAAATGAACCTAGGGGTTAATAACACATTGCTACCGAGTCAACCGTTCTCTGGGATATGTTTTCATGCTAATCGAATGTGCCCAGATTTAGTGCAAATGGATAATTACCTTATAACGCTAGTTGTGAGGGCACAAATTAAGTCAAATAATTGCTATTAAAGACCACTAACAAGGATCAAAATAGCACCACACTTCCACGGTAGCATAATGAGTCCCTACATGCTAACCGAAGCATTGAGAACTTTGTAAGTGTACAGACCGTTTATTAGAAACATAGTTTAAAAGACATTATTGTTTGTGTCTACAAGGCAGCTGCCATCTTTGGAAACAGACTTGATTAGTCAAACCACAAATTATAGTTGTAATAGGTACTACGTTAATAAATAATAAAATACCAGATTTGACCTACGGCCATGATGTCGTCGCTAAACTATTATTAAACAGGAGACATGCTTATTTTGCTTACCTTATAAAAAAGAATAGTGCCATAATATTGTAGTAGTTTTCTAAATTATTTACTAAATCTATCTATTAATTATTCTGGCGTCTTCTACCTTTTTATAGCCTTCTTTCCGATTGTTTCACTCACCGAATTGAACGGCATTTTGATGAATCAGAAACAAGAGAAGAAAAACAGCTTTTAAACAATGTTGTGGGGAACAAAAACTTTCTTCCTCACCTGCTATTTGACACTTGGCATTTCTGCATTTTCAGTCCAAAGAATGGATTGTAGAAAATTCTAAATAGGCTATATGTTTTCAAAAGTAAAATAATAAGAGCCAAATCAGATTGATGTGCGTTACTTCGATTCCCGAATACTGTTTTCCTTTATTATAAATTCAGTATGCTGTACTATACATTTTGCTTTATAGCTCTTGTAATCAAAATTTGGTAACACTTTATTTTGAGAGTCCATCTCTAGATGCTCTACATATTATCTGCATACTGTCAACAACATTTTAACAAACTATCTACTAACCCTAACCCTAATCCTAACCTTAACCATTCCCCTTATGTTAAACCTAACCCTAACCATTACCCTAAAAAATATTCTAAACTTACCCCTACTCTTAAAATACACAATTAGTTGCTTATCAACAGACGGTTTGGTGATATAGTCATATCATCAACAAACTATCTGTAGAGCACATACAAATGGAATGTCAGACTCTCCAAATAAAGTGTAACCCAAAATTTTTTGTGACAAAACCTGACACGTCCTGTCTGTGACAACCCGACAAGACTTTATGACATTTGTCTATCTTGCAATCTTGTTTTGCCATGTTCTCTATCCCTTCCCCAATATTATGCTATAGCTTATTTGCAAAAATACTTTCTGAAATGAAACCCGTACATACCCCCATTTGAGAAACACTGGCCTATAGCAAATAGGGAAACACCAGATTGGGCTGTTTGTCAATTTAGCCAGCTGCACGTTTGTGCGCCGCCAAATAAGGCAGAACGAGTCAAGTTCAATTTGAACAAAACATTGTTTTTGACATCGTCACATGGTTTTCATCAGAGTCTATGTACTTGACCTATCGCCCAGCCATAGTGCGTTCACTGCGGTATTGGTGTTCTAAAGCATTTAGAGTGGCATTAAGTCTCAAAGTCTTAAATTTAACATCATCAAACCCGCAGACATCCTGTATAGTAGTTAACGTGACTCAAATTAATGTGCATTTTTGTTAACAAAGATTTCAGATCCGGTCGCAATCGCCAGCCCATAATGGTATTCTGTAACCGTCTCAGTGCCTCGGGCAAGACGCAGCATTTCTGCATCCACCTGAATGCCATTCCTCTTACTCCTTCAGGCACGCTGGAGAACCTGGAGGAACTGTACCTCAACGACAACCCCAACTTGCACAGCCTCCCGTTTGAGCTGGCCCTGTGCAGCAAGCTGTCCATCATGAGCATTGAGAACTGTCCCCTCAGCCACCTGCCTCCGCAGATCGTCGCCGGGGGGCCCTCCTTCATCATCCAGTTCCTCAAGATGCAGGGGCCGTACCGTGCAATGGTCTGAGGGCCCCTAAAGGTCTGGTGTGGGGGCCCAGGAAGGTGTGGCGCGGAGGCCTCGGAAGGCGTAGTCTCGGGGCCCAGAAAGCCATGGCAGGTTGATCTAACGGATGATAGACCACATCTATGGCTGATGGGCCAGGCTCATGGTATTAAAGGCCACAGCCGGAGATCTGACAGACCACATCCATGGCCTGATGTTCAGAAGGTGGACGCCAGACCATTCAGCCTCCCTTTCCCAACCTATTCAAAAAAGTCTGTCACGCCCTGTTAAAGAAACAAAAAAAACGACCGACACAACAATCAAATGTACAGAAATCACGGAGGAAACAAACATGTCTGGTTAATGCGTTATCTACCGTACCTATATATCTATCTTATATGTGAGGAAAAAAATACAAAACAAGGTAAGTCCTATATTGAGACTGTGCTTTAGCGTTTCTGTTGGGTGTTTTCGCCATTAAGGCAGCCAACTTCCACTCACATTTCATTCCGGAATTAAGTTAGAAGGGAGAAGTTCAAGGTAAATTCCACCACTGTTTAACCTTCCTTAACTCCAGCACACCATACATGTTGTAGAAACAAACTGTTTTCATACATATGTAGACACTGATATAGTAGTGCTGGATATAATATGACATATGGAAGTTGTTAATTTTCCCATTACTATACATCCACCACTTTTTGCCAAAATCATGTATATTGAGTAAATGTGAGCTAAAGTGGCTATATGAGTCTTTTAACATATAAATCATATTCCCAATGCCAACATATTTACAGTAATTAGGTATATATATGTATTGAAAGCTTAGGATACAACTGTATGCAAAAACATATTTGAAACTTTACTGCTGCTGCCATAATCCATGTTGATTTGATTTGTTTTTAGAGTTTTTAGTTTCCTTTTTTTTTACACTCCACTAAAGGTTTTATTTGTGTTTTCTAGTGAGGTTTGAGGATAAAGAACAAAGCTCTAATGTGGATATTTTTAATTCACTTTACATACTGTGCCTACATATCCAGGAGGCCCACTGGTTTGTCTGATTACTTTAACAAAGTTGTCCATTAATTTTATACAAAGGTATAATTTATTAAATGTTTTTATTTCTATAGAATTATCTTTTTTTTTTTTACATGTTATATTAGTTGCATTTGTTGTAGTTCAACAACAATCCTTTTATGAAAGTACGCAACAAAGATATAAATTCAAAATAATTGCTTTGTTTGATATCGAAAATGCAGTAATAGTTCAATAGTATGCTGGTAATGTATACAAGAATTGCATAAATGAGTAATCCTTAAAAATTGAACTCAAACATTTACTAAATGAGCAGTAATGTTTTCTCATGTTTAAGATCTCTTTTTTAAGTATTGCAAACTGTTAAAAAAGACAGGCTCTATGACTAAGAATCGTTGCCTTGAGTGCAATTTTACTCATTGTAATGTTGACCTTTTTGCTATATCTTCAGTGTTGGGGCTTTGTAAGTGTCATACAACGTGGAAACGATTGACCAACCACAACATATCAGGAACGTTGAAGGAAACGTGTCAATATAACTAGTGACTAACGCTATCATGGTTATGGTCATTAGGGTATGCCAAAAACATAAATCAAACCCCTATTTGTCATTTTACATCCAGGTTCTTCAATTTTTTTTAAATTCTCATCCTTGTTCTTCAACTTGCTTCTTTTAATATGCTTTGTGAAGAGCTCTGAAAGTAAAAGTATTGCTCTGTGCAGCGTTTTGTTTTGTCCCACACTGTCACAGCAATGCTGCTGTTCTTATGCACTTTTGAAAGGACTCTGGCATCAAGCTTTTAACAATGATGGTATCCTGATCTCCTTGGATAGGTTGAGTGGGGGCATTTTGTTTCACAACTATTTTTATCTTATGTAGAAACAGTTTATCATGTTAATTTTCTAGTTGTGTCAAATGAATATTATTACAGATGCGTTGAGGTTACATGCTCAAACTTAAGTCTCGACTAGTAAATCTGTGTCAAGTCAAATTGAGACATGTTGGATTTGTCCTCATCAATCTTGATGGATAATGTTTTGCTTGATTTGTGTAATGATACTGATGCTATCGATAAGGGTCTGGTATATTTAAAGATGTATTAAAGTACCCCGTATCTTGCTCATATGTACAACAACAAAAACAATTATGTCAAATCTTTGCAAATCATAGACAACCACATTGTTAAATTCGAAATGCTTTGTTGCTATATTTTGAATAATATGTTATTAGTTAGCGTTATATCACATGACTGTACATTACAATCCCAACTAAGATAAATGCTTTGTTGCTATATTTTGAATAATATGTTATTAGTTAGCGTTATATCACATGACTGTACATTACAATCCCAACTAAGATAAATCAAACCAAACTTTTGGGGTTTGGGGTGGAGGAGATCAAGGGGCACATGTTGCATCCAAGCTTTGTACTCAATCAGAATTTTTTAATGAAATCGCGTTTTGGGTCTACTTTTTTGGCAGCAGCTTACGGTTTCCATGTGGGTTGGGGACTGGTAATGAAAAGCCGAGCCCTGGGCAGAGCTCACTCCCGGACACAATGTACCACTGCTTCTAATCCAACCAGCAGAACCAGTTGCTGCTTCTTTGTGAAACCTTTTGGAAACATGCTGTAAAAGATGAACGGGGTAAAAAGGTATATTCTAAACATCAATATGGATTTAACAGAAGACTCCTACTCTGCCCTGGCTGGGACAAATTCATTGAGCGGTGACCCTTGACCTCAGTTTTTGGTCACCGATGTTCAGGAGGTCTGGTGATTTTCAAATAGATCAAAGTCTACGGATCTACGTACAACAACGAAAACGAAGGTGCATATTTGAGCCTACGACGTAGTAGTTACAGTTAAAACACAAATACTTTTTTTTAAAGACAAAAAATGTAAAAAGGGCTTTCTTCATGTTCTCTTACTGTTCATGCTCAAACAATACCACCCGAAGCATTGCATTCCTGGTTTTATATTTTTTTAAAGCCGCGGAAGAAAAGAAAAAGAAAAAACTAATGTTTGTGTGTATGTGTTTGTGTTTACTTTTAATCTGTAAACAAATTGGAACCATTGTGAAAATGCCTTCAGTGAGTACGTACGTGAGATGTGCATTAGGGTACGCAGCCACAACAAAAGCTGTTATCCCATATAATCTTGAGTCTGTTTTGATTTTGTTTTTTAATCTGTGCCATTGCAAGTTAGGGGTTATATTAACAGATGTGTAAAGAGAACGTGAGAAATGACATGATTGTTCAGTAAAGCATTCGTCAAAAAAGGAATGTATGTTTATCATGCTTTTTGGAACAATGGTTATTATTTTGGCCTATTGGGGGTGGTCTTGTTTTGGTCTCATATCTGATAAATATATGAGCTTTTGTTCTGGTGCATCTAAAATACATAGAGATGCCTAGGTGGTGGTTATTGTTTTAATACTATTTGATTTTAGGGTATAAAGTGTGTAAGAATCATGGTGAATGTTCCTTTTCATCTTTAATTTTTTTTCTGTAGAAAGATGCATCGTTTCCCCTTTCTTGCCTGGCTATGTTGTATAGTTAACCAAGCATGTTGAAAATAATTTAACATGAACACTTTCATTGTAAAAAGGCTAGATAATGTTGCTACTATTTGGTATCTGCAAAATTTGTATTTCTTTCCTCCCTCCAAATAACATCTTAAGCATTGTGCACCCAGTGATGCATAACCTACCATTTTATTTGACAAGCAACCTTAATGTTATTTTTTTTCTGTTAATATAGTCTGTGACAGTACCTACCTAGTTGTATCGTAGTAGGTGCCTGGTCCGTAAACTGTACATTTTATTTGTCTTCATTCAAGTTCAGTTCACACGCTTCTGGATATAGTGAGGAATTCAAAACTGAGTTCTGTGTTTTGTTTCGTTATTCTAGTATGATTCATTAGTGAACAACATTGAGGGAGCACCACTCTGTCCAGATACCTTTTTAGCTTCAAGGCTTGCTACACCAACCTACCCAGAACCCTGTACCATATGGAATTGCTAAGGCTTAGCCCTACCCCAAGTCGTTATTCAGAATAAATGCATTTATTTGCTTTAAGTTGTCCAAAAAGCGCCACCTTTCCTCAACTTTTGGATTGGTTTCTCGCTATCATATAAGATGATTAATTTTGATGTATTTCTATTAATTTCATTGCTCCTGGCAAGTTGACCAATTCTGATTTACAGAAATTACCTGGAAGCAGTTAGGGTTAACTGTCCTGCCCATGGACAGAATGGAAACAGCTTGGCAATATGGGGATTGAACCGGATACCAGTCAGATGCCCTAACCATTATGCCACCTTTCTGCCCTGTATATAAACAGGGCAACAGGCAGGTGACAGTCTTTAAATTACTGGTAACCTGACCAGGAAGAAGTCTTAGCATTAGTTACCACCACCAATAACTAAAGCCCTGAGTCAGTTCACACATTTAAGAAAATCTCCTGGTGCTCAACGTGAGCAGAAAATTTAATGAAATTAAATGGATCATCTATGTTCTAGAACTAGAACACCAGGTTCTTTTTTGAAGGGTTTCTACCTCTGTTGTAATGTGAGTGTAGTATATGGAGGAAAGACTACCTCACTGTGAGTTTACATTGATGACTAATGGTGGGTGCCATCATCCAACTTCAGGAGTATAGAATATACTTTACACATCATCCAACTTCAGGAGTATAGAATATACTTTACACATCATCCAACTTAAGGAGTATAAAATATAAGGCAATTGTCCTTAACGTTGTAGTAGTAGTGGTTACCAATTTACATTACTGTGCATCTCTTCCCGAGACACAAGCCATTCTTAAGTATTACTTGGCAAATGAAAAGTTTTTTGTTGTCAATTATACACTTATTAATCAATGCCCACTGTAAAGAACATTATCTAGACCCCTGCTATTGGTTTGCAGAAGATGATTTGCTAAATATTTTAAAATTGGCCATGCTTGGTGACATTCTGTATGTATATACATCTTTTGTAATAAATGTATAAACATTTTCAAATGGAAAATAAATTGAACTTGTAGCTTTTTTTATTTCTGTTGCTTTCACTGAACAGTACTGCAAAATCAACCAGTTTCTTTTTTCTTGCATATATTCAGAGAGCAAAGCAGAGCTGTCTCGGTCCTTGAAAGTAATTCATTTTCTTAGTCATGTTTCTTAGTCTTTCTTTTCAAAATGCGAAACAGCATTTAAGCCAAGAGTCCAATCCATGTACAGTATGAACTTTAACCTATTTACCTTTTTGCAGTGATTTGCACAAGCACAGTGAGGACGTAGTTACAAAATTCCAATCATATAGAAGACAATGCACTTCGTTTGATTCGATGGAAACACAGGGTCGATTTGAGATGCCTGATTTGTAAAACCCATAGAGTATTGCCTGGAGCTACAAACTAAACCCATGTAGGCTTTCTGATGTTGCTATACAGAATCTTTTTGGAATGTAGGTTCTAAAAGTACTAAATTATTACATTCCCTCTCTTAAATGAACGTTACTTCAGTTTACCATCGTTGGAACTGATGTGCATTCAACCTCTTCCCACTGATCGCATTATCAGCTGCAAGACACCAGGACATGATCCTGAACTTTGGTCAGCATGAATAAATTCCATTACAATAAAGGGAATTCTTGACATTTTTATTGGAATTCTCAATCCCCCCCAAAAATGCTCTTAGTGGATGATTGAAGGAAAGTATAAGTGTACTTCCTCAGTAGACTGAATTGAAATGGAATTGAGTTGGAATTGTTTGTAAATGAACCCCACATAAGTGGTTGAAACATTTCACACTTTTTCAAATAGAAAATGAGTGTTGTGCCTTTAATATGATTCAAGCCTGGATGGTTCTCTCTTGTCTCTTGTTTCTACAAAAATAAGTCATTTGTGTCATTTGGATGTCATTTGGATGTAAAATCATGATTTTAGGATATTCAGATGTTTATATGTTACTCTTGTCATGCCTGCACAATGCTTTGGTTTTCGCTTTATATTTTAGAGGTTTATCCCACTTTGTAAAAATGTGGAATTGAAGCTCTGAAAAAATGTATAAATGTACTTTAATCCAATTAATTGTAATATGCAGTTTGTAACTTCAATATAAAGAAGACGGTTGGCTTGTCTTGAATTGATAAATTGTTGTATGTATGTCTTCATTCAAATGTACACCATTTTCTTCAGACATCATGAGGAGGTTTCTCAGACACAACCAAAACCAGTTGCAATATTTTTAACCTTATAGGCAATAGACTGGAATGTTCTGATTAATGCTCCTCAACAGGTTATTTCAAATGGTCATCCCTTATTTATAGACATTTGGCCTGAAATGGGCAAATCAGATTGCAGTGTGTGCTAAACGTCCTTGTGCCACAATAAAGATGGCTCAGCTTTTAGGGAATCAGACTAGTAGTCGGAAGGTTGCCGGTTGGATTCCTGGCTGTGCCAAATATTGTGTCCTTGAGCAAGGCACTTCAACCTAAGTTGCTCCAAGGAGAATGTCCCTGTATTCACTGTTAGTCGCCCTGGATAAGAGCATCTGCTTAATGACTAAAATGTGTTCAAATGTTTGGGGTCACCCAGAAATGGGCGTGTTTTTGATTGAAATTCATATCTTGTCAAATATGTATCCCAAAACATTCCCAATGTTGCAGATGTCTATCATTGTTGAAAATTACTGATTTATAATTAAGTGTTAATACAATGGCAAATCAACTGGACTTCTGGGTGATCCCAAACTTTTGAACAGCAGTGTAAATCAAACAAAGGACTCAACAAAGGGAGCCATACTTGTGAACATTGGCTAAAACCATAGATCTGAAATAGCTACAGTAGCTGATAGACAAAATATCCCATGAAACTTTAGTAGAGGCAATCAGTTTTATCCGGTAACAAGTATCAAATCATGTTTCAATCAGCGCTGTAATGGTTTTCAATTGCATTTGTTTTACAGGTTGAGAAGTGAACGTGTGCCAATATATTGCATTATGTTGCACTGACTAGTTTGCGGATTTCAATTGAAGTGAAAAGGTTTTTGCTAGGCCCTCGTATGGTGCAGTGATCTGCCTCTGCCTTGCAGTATCATTTCAGCCTGGAATTTTGATCCTGTAATGTTAGGGATCCAGCAGAGCATACAACCCCACCAAAGCCATAATCAATAACTTGGCTTAAGAAAGTACTAAATGAGAATGCTGAGTTAAAGAAAAGGTTTTCACTTGTTGCCTGCAAATCCTAGCTGTGGCATACCAACATGCCCAGAGGTCCTACAAAGGCCGTTGCAAACACCTAAAGTGTCTCACAAAAGTGAGTACACCCCTCACATTTTTGTAAATACTTCATTATAATGTAACATGTGACAACACTGTAGAAATAACACTTTGCTACACTGTAAATTAGTGAGTGTATAGCTTGTAGAAGAGTGTAAATTTGCTGTCCCCTCAAAATAACTCAACACACAGCCATTAAGGTTTAAAGCGCTGGCAACAAAAGTGAGTACACCCCTAAGTGAAGATGTCCAAATTGGGTCCAAAGTGTCAATATTTTGTGTAGCCACCATTATTTTCCAGCACTGCCTTAACCCTCTTGGGCATGGAGTTCACCAGAGGTTCACAGGATTCCACTGGAGTCCTCTTCCACTCCTCCATGATGACATCACAGAGCTGGTGGATGTTAGAGACCTTGCACTCTACCACCTTCCACTTGAGGATGCCCCACATGCTCAATAGGGTTTAGGTTTGGAGACATTCTTGGCCAGTCCATCACCTTTACCATCAGCTTCTTTGGCAAGGCAGTGGTTGTCTTGGAGGTGTGTTTGGGGTCGTTATCATGTTTTAATACTGCCCTGCGGCCCAGTCTCCGAAGGGAGGGGATCATGCTCTACTTCAGTATCTCAAAGTACATGTTGGCATTCATTGTTCCCTCAATGAACTGTAGCTCCCTAGTGCCGGCAGCACTCATGCAGGCCCAGACCATGACACTCCCACCACCATGCTTGACTGTAGACAAGACACACTTATCTTTGTACTCCTCACCTGGTTGCTGACATACGCTTGAATTCATAATTTATTTTGGTCTCATCAGACTACAGGACATGGTTCCAGTAATCCATGTCCTTAGTCAGGTTGTATTCAGCAAACTGTTTGCAGGCTTTCTTGTGCATCATCTTTAGAAGAGGTTTCCTTCAGGGATGACAGCCATGCAGACCAATTTGATGCAGTGTGCTGCGTATGGTCTGAGCACTGACAGGCTGACACCCACCCCTTCAACTTCTGCAGCAACGCTAGAAGCACCCATTAGTCTATTTCCCAAAGACAAATTCTGGACATAACGCTGAGTTGAACCTGTCCTGTTAAACCGCTGTATGTTCTTGCCCACTGTGCTGCAGCTCAGTTTCAGGGTCTAAGCAATCTTCTTATAACCTAGGCCATCTTTATGTAGAGAAACAAATATTTTTTCAGATCCTCAGAGAGTTCTTTGCCATGAGGTGCCATATTGATCTTCCAGTGTCCAGTATGAGGGAGTGTGAGAGCGATAACCGCAAATTTAACACACCTGCTCCCCATTCACACCTGAGACCTTGTAACACTAACGAGTCACATGACACCAGAGAGGGAAAATTGCAAATTGGGCCCAATTTGGACATTTTCACTTAGGGGTGTACTCAATTTTGTTGCCTACAGTTTAGACCTTAATGGCTGTGTGTTGAGTTATTTTGAAGGGACAGCAAGTTTGAACTGTTAAACAAGCTGTACACTCACTACTTTACATTGTAGCAAAGTGTCATATCATGAAAAGTTTACATTGTCGTTGTTACATGAAAAGTTATAATCAAATATTTATAATAATGTGAGGGTGTACTCACTTTTGTGAGATACTGTATGTGGATGTCAGACAGTTTTGCCTCGTCATGTGCGCTTGTAAACTCAGTCACGGATTTTGTCCAGGAGTTGCGCTATCCTCCAGCTGCTGGGTACTTCCTGGTTGAGCGAGCAGGTTAATAAGAAGTAGAACAGCTTGGCGAGATGTTCATTTGAGATCACATTTGTTTCCCTGCCGAACCTGCTGCAGTGTTGCTGAGGAAAAGCCATCGTTTTGAATTGGACAGTACAAAATTAGAAAAGTCAAAGATTCTCAATATTTTATCCACTCCTGCTAATACCAGGTTAAACTGAGAAAAAAGTATGCTCATGTCTACTCTATATACTGTAACTTATGTTGATTCACTAAGCTAAGGTCTGGCTAAGGTTGCAAATACAAATGTTCATGTAAAATTATGTTAATGTAAATCATGTATATTTGACAGCATGCAATAAATATTGGCTCAAAATATATGTGTAGGTTATAAAAGATATACAATGCATTTTGAAATGATGTAAACCCCTCGTGCCATTATAAATTGTTTTAGTATCATTACATTTTCTTTTAATCTGAACCAGTTTTTTATGTGACATAGCAGGTATAGATTTGCATATTTCATATGTTGGTTTAGAGGAAATTATGCATGTTGTTAATATGAACACAATTAAAAAGCAAATAGTGCTGGTGCAAAAATAACCTCAATTAGTATTATTTAAATCAAATTGGTCAATAAAATAAGGAACAAAATTATCCAATGAAATGAGAGCTCTTCCATAAACTGTTTGGGTGAGACTCTGATAAATAGAGATGTGAACACTGGTCAGTTTGGTGTTACCCATACAGGTGACTGGTAAACACACCATGTTCGAGAGGAAAGAAGATCTGAGGACATCAGGAAGTGTGTATTGCCAGCACATCCGTCTGGGCAAGGCTATAGAACCATTTTAAAATGATTTGAGCTTCTTCACTCAACTCTGAGGCAACTCATTTACAAATAAATAGCATTTACCTATAAACCTGTTATATCGCATTGCACAAGGGGTTCGCCATCTTTCAATCAGCATTGTATACACTGTGGTTGATCCACCCTCTGTGCTGGACAAACTGCTATTAAAGTAAAATGCGTTGAATTATTACTATTGGCCTCACTGGCTTCAGTTACTTTTTACACATCTACCAATGGGTACTATTCTATACAAGACATTTGAAAACCTCCCGAATCTTTGTGTTTGATAGGTGCTGGAAATGCTCTAGTCGATGGAGTGACCTAACTATGGAGCTTAGTCTTGAGAGGTTGGGTAAGTTTCATGGGATAGTGTGTAGTAACAAATTAGTAACAAAATATCAATGTATTCCATTTTACATTTAGGCTGAAAAACAACAAAATTTGGAAAAAGTATCTATACTCTGTATATACACACACTCACTTCACTGTTTAACTGCTCATTAATGCAAATATCTAATCAGCCAATCACGTGGCAGCAAGTCAATGCATTTATGCATGTAAACATGGCCAAAATGATCTGCTGGAGTTCAAGCATCAGAATGGGGAAGAAAGGTGATTTAATTGTCAACGTGGCATGGTTGTTGGTGCCAGACGGGCTGGTTTGAGTATTTCAGAAAGCGCTGATCTACTGGGATTTTCCCACACAACCATCTCTGGGGTTTACAGAGAATGTTCTGATGAAAAGAAAATATCAAAAGAGCAGCACTTCTCTGGGCGAAACTGATTTGTTGATGACTGAGGTCAGAGGAGAATGGCCAGACTGGTTTGAGCTGATTGAAAGGCAACAGTAACTCAAATAAGCACTTGTTACAACCAAGGTATGCAGAAGAGCATCTCTGAATCCACAACGTGTCAAACATTAAAGCAGATGGGCTACAGCAGCGGTAGATCACACCAGGTGCCACTCATGTCAGCTAAGAACAGGAAACCGAAGCTACAATTTGCATGGGCCCACCAGAATTGGAAAACAGACAATTGGAAATACATTGGCTGGTCTGATGAGTCTTGATTTCTGCGGAGACATTCAGATGGTAGGGTCAGAATTTGGCTAAACAATATGAAAGCATGGATCCATCCTGCCTTGTATCAACAATTCAGCCTGCTGGTGGTGTAATGGTGTGGGGGATCTTTTCTTGGCACACTTTGGGCCCCTTAGTAACAAATGAGCCTTGTTTAAATGCCACAGCCTACCTGAGTATTGTTGCTGACCATGTCCAACCTTTTATGACCACAGAGAGTATGCCATCTAATACTGGCTAATTCCAGCATGCTATGTCACAAAGCTCACATCATCCCAAATTGGTTTCTTGAACATGACGATTTGTTAACTTTCCAGCACCCTGTTGAAGATATGCCACGAATAATTAAGACAGTTCTGAAGGCAAAATTGGGTCCAACCATTTACTAGCAAGTTGAACATAATGAAGTGGGTGAGTGTATATATGCATGCCTTTGTCTGACTCTGATTCAATATCTCAGTTGATTAATTAATAATGTTATGGTTAAAAGGGGATATCTACATGTTGAAAGGTTTTCTGCATTTCCCAATAGCCATTGTGGGAGAGTGTGCAGATTAGTGACACAAACTCAATTTTAAATTCAGACTGTGACACATCACTGTGGAAATGGCTATCTACGGGCGGCTACGTCTGATTTTGATTCAATATCTCGGTTCATTACTTATTCATTTGATGGATATTGTTTGTGTAATAAACGAAATAATCGTCTTTCTCAATCTTAACACTTTTCCATTCGATTGCCCCTACGCTCTGCTTGTTCCAATACAACAGCGTCCCCTAGTGGATAATTGAAAGTATGATCCCTTACACCTCGACATCAACATCAATTAGCCTCAACCTCTTCAACTTCATGCTTTTTTCTTGACACTCCATCCTCCTCAAACCACCTCATGCAGCCGTCAAGTAAGTACTGTAGGCTATATTTATAGTTTTTCTGACTGCATAAGCTATACGTAAGAAATTACATTACACTGATATTAGAAAAGTTAAACACTACGTATTTAGTAGGCTATAATCGTATGACCCTCATAGTAACGTCGATTGTTTGCAGTAAAGACCTAAAATGTATAACTACAAGCTATCCGAATAGCTAGTTTCTTCACTGCTCTAAGCCAAGCAGGAACCGCACCCGGCGCGAGAGCTCTTTCAGAAAACGACAGGTGTCACTATATCCTCGCGCTCTATTTGCACGCTAACGAATGATAACTGGTAGTAATTTTTTGACATAAACACATTGGTACGGATATGTCACCGATGTTATATAAAATCACACGGCAACTCCATTTCCCACTCAATCTGAAAACCACACGAGATGTTTTTGACACAAAAGTATACGCAGCTTTTAAATGGCATATGCTATGGATATTTATTTAAAGCACATGTTCCCATATTGATAAATGGTTAAATTGCAGTTCAACCACGTTTTTGTTTTATCATTTAAGTTGATCCTAACATCTTATGTCTTCTGTCTAAAATGTATATTAATGTTTATAAATCATTAAAGGTGTTAAACGCCCATTATTGAATTTAGTTTTTGCAATTGTTCCTATAGATTTTAAATCATAAATTAATTTACATGTTATCTGCTCAATTATTTCCGTACTTAGATGGTGTAAGACCATACAGTGTATTTCAGTTGACGTTCTATCCATGAACCATTACAAATTCTTAATATACCGATCCACCAAATGAGCTAATCCATAATTTACGCGTCACACGGGTTGATATGGGTATCTAATACCCCATAAATATCGATCTTAGGTTAAGCCAATAGAGTTGACTGTTCGAAAAATTGTTTATTGCAAAGTAGGCAAGCCTTTAATTATCTTACCATTGACCGAGACTGCCAGACCTTTGTGTATTTTCCTAACATTGTAACGGTTTTAAAATAACGGTTGTTTGAAAAAATGATGCGTAAAAGGGTGGGCTCCTGAATGGAATGGAGGAGAATGGAGTTCGCTCTATCCAAGTAATCAAACAACCCCCCTGTTCATTTCACGTGGTGTGGACTCATATTGCTGCTATAGCAACGCAGTTCTGGGACGTTGAGGTTATAAAGAGAGGGAGTGGCGGAGAGGAGCTGGAACTGGCAGCAGGGAAGCATAGTAGTAGAAAAGACTCCTCTCACAGAACCGACGGCAGGAGCAGCAGCAGCCACACAAAGTAACGTGATTACGGCACTATTAGCGCTCTGCTAGAAAGACAGACCTAGATGCGGAGCGGATAATTCTGTGGAGGGAACATTGTCTGTAAAAGCTCTGTTCCTGTTCATCCATGGAACACAGAAGCGATGCACGAGAAGCTGAATTATTCCCAGGTACCTGACCTGCGTAAAGAAGTCACGCAGCCAGTGCAATTGTCGGGACGCAAAGGGGACACAAAGTCACACAGAAAAATGCCTGAGGTAACAGTTTTATTTAGTGCATGAGTTGTATATTCTTGTAAATTAAAAACATAAATAAATAAATATATATACATGTATATAGTTACGTTGTATTTGTTTCGCAGACAGTGTAACACATGACATCTGCTGTTGACAGTGCTTTTAAAATGTAACTTCTGGCCCTCTTATTTTTCAGATAAAGTGACACACAGCCAAATACAACCTAAACTGTTACATTCTACAACCCAAAATGCAATGGAGCGAAAAATACACAAATACCACTGACAAGTCCCACACCATCAACTTTTACACTGAAATCTATGTTGTTTACTCGGCGACCTTTGATGACCTCACGTAATTGGAACTTTAAGGATCTAGGAGGACCAATGGCAGGGTGGCACAACATGACGAAGGTGGACAATGAGACTATTAAGATAGCTGCCATCGTGAGCAATTCGACCAATGAGACTGTCCTTGGCGGGCCTCCCTACAGCCTCCAGATCTCGTTTCCCTTAACGATCCTTGTGGGGATTCTCATCCTTTTGACAGTTTTTGGCAACGTCTTAGTTGTCATCGCTGTGTTTACTAGTCGGGCTCTCAAGGCCCCTCAGAACCTCTTCCTTGTTTCATTGGCGTCAGCTGACATTTTGGTTGCCACACTTGTCATGCCCTTCTCATTGGCCAATGAACTCATGGGCTACTGGTACTTTGGTAAAGTCTGGTGTGAGATATACTTAGCCTTGGATGTTCTGTTCTGCACCGCTTCCATTGCTCACCTTTGTGCCATTAGCTTAGACAGGTATTGGTCCATAACCCAGGCTATTGAGTACAACCTAAAACGGACCCCACGCCGGATCAAGTGCATTATCTTCATTGTGTGGGTGATAGCCGCTGTCATTTCATTCCCGCCCCTCATATCCATGGAGAAGGAGAGCGATAAGGAGGAAGGGCCCGTGTGTAAGATCAACGAGGACAAGTGGTACATCATCTCATCCAGCATCGGCTCTTTCTTCGTCCCCTGTGTCATAATGATCCTCGTTTACATCCGGATCTACCAGATTGCTAAGAAACGGACACGAGCGCCACCGGGCGACCGCAAACCCAAAATGGTGGCTTCAGCGTCACCGGTGAGCAGGAAGCAGAATGGCACTGAAAGGGCTGGAGGTGACCAGGCAGCTTGTGATGAGAATCTCAAAGGAGAGGAAGGAGAGGGGGATGAACAAAGAGGAGAGGAGGAGAAAGTAGGAGAGATGAACGGTGTGGACATGGATGACTCCTCATCCTCCGATCACAGAGTCAGCAACCCTTGTTCTATCAAGAAGAAGAAACATAAGATGAAAACCAAACTGACTCAGATCAAACCTGGAGTGGATCAGCCAGCGCTGGTGCCTACACAGGCGGCCCGACAGAGCACCAAGGGTAGTCGATGGAAGGGGAGACAGAACAGGGAGAAGCGGTTCACCTTCGTATTGGCTGTCGTCATTGGAGTTTTTGTTGTTTGCTGGTTTCCCTTCTTCTTCACCTACACCCTAACTGCGCTCTGTAGCTCGTGTTACGTGCCGGACAAACTGTTTAAGTTTTTTTTCTGGTTTGGTTACTGTAACAGTTCAGCCAATCCCATCATCTATACCATATTCAACAACGACTTTCGGCGATCTTTCAAAAAAATTCTGTGCAGGGAACAAAGAAGACTGGTATGATTGGGCATTCTTCAGACAATTCGTTATTTGCACATTCCTTTTTTAATAAATCCTTACTGTGCATGGCTGAATTCTTGTCTTAAAAAAACAACAATATACCTACCTGTGACAAAATGTCCTAATGTCTTGTGTTGCAAAAAGTATTTATTTTTTTGGGTGGGCAGGGAGCTAAGCCTACTAAAGTATGTGCAGTAAAACTACAAGTGTTGCATTTCACAATGTTGGCCACTTGGAAACCAGCTGATCTTGTGAATACAGACATTAAAAAGCTCAACCATTCCAGCAATATAGTATTTTAAGATGTTATGTTGATGTTGATATTATGTTATCACTCCTTGAGCCACATGCGTTATATTTTAATCGTTAATGACACACTTTGCCATTTTAAATGGTATCACTTTACAACAGGGAACCGCAGTTCTGTTAAGAATAAACATATTTCCCAATAGACATTGTTCTGGTTTCTCAACTATTTCTCAGCTTTGTTTAAATTTAAACTCTTACTTGATGATGACATCACTCACACCATATTTCCATGTCATTCTCAATTGTCTTAATAGGGGGTTGTTGAACGAATATTTCTAATAGCAACATTACTACTGCAGGTGATATAAACACACACACACACACACACACACACACACACACACACACACACACACACACACAC
>JACXGM010016326.1:0-20574 GCA_016801145.1 Umbra pygmaea | reverse complement strand
ACTGAACTTCTGTAGAGAGTTTGCTGCACTGAAAGTAAAGGGGCTAAATAATTTTGCTCACCCAATTTGTCAGTTTTTTATTTAAAAAAAAGCTTGAAATATCCAATAAATTTCGTTCCACTTCATGATTGTGTCCCACTTGTTGTTGCTTCTTCACAAAAAATTACTGTTTTATATCTTTATGTTTGAAGCCTGAAATGTGGCAAAAGGTCGAAATGTTCAAGGGGGCCGAATACTTTCACAAGGCACTGAATATTTTAACAAAAGAGTTTCCTGTGTGGGCTGGCCAGGTATTTCTATACGAAATGTGTCGATTTGAAATGCAAGAGGTGGTCCAGATCAACATTCTGCTAGTTTCTCACCACCACAACCATAACCACACCAGTACACCAGTGGCGGCTGCTGGTCTTTTAAATAGGGGAAGCTTTTTTTTGGCCTACATCATTAAAATTGTCCATTTATTTATACATAAATTCTGCCCAAAATTCCTTTTTCAAGAAAATGCTCTGTGACCCTGTCGTACCAATTAGGCATCTTTTCCAGTGACTTGACCGGTTTCCTCTCAATGGCCAGCAGAGCTAGGCTGCTTAAATGGCCTTGGCCCATTGTGTTTCGGGTGTAGGACTTGAGCCGCTTTAAACAGGAGAAGCTCCTTTCTACACATGCAGATGTAGCTCCAATTGTTGCCACTAATGAGAACAGTTTGTAAAGCTGAGGCATTGCACTGTCCAACTCCAAGTCTTTAAGGAACACCAAGTAATCACACAGCTTTCCCCTGTTACCCTGCAAGTCTTGATCTGAATACAGGACTTGAAGTTCAGACCTCAGTCTCCCTGAATCAAAGTGAATGTGGTGTATAATTGTATGAAATGTATGATGAAAATTGGTTAGCAATTTCGGCAAGCAAATACCAAGAAATAGGTTGCAGCAGTTTGTATTTTGACTACACTAGCAAAATTCCAGATGGCACTGAGCTCGAATAGCTTCGGCAACTTTTCATAGTATAATCGCTGTCAATCAAAAGGAGATGCAGTCTTTCGACAGACCCTCCAATCATCACGCAGAAGCCTGGAGTCCAGGCCAGCCCACTCCTCCATTCACCCCAGAGATGCTGAGTGTCCGTGGCCGGGACATAATCACGGCATTTATCCAATGACCGTCTAGTTTTGAAGCATTGAAAAAAACTGTTCAAAGCAGCCCCATTGAAGTCAATGGACGCCAGGCTTCAACAGGGAAATGCACTGTGACGCTATGGGAATGTATGAGAAGGAAATCGAGTCAGTTGACCCGCTACAGTATATGTAGCTGATTCTGAATGAACTCGTCTTCGAGATGAACGTGTTCTAACACATTTTTAGTAAATAAAATGTTAACACAATAGTACATATTTGACCATTAATTTTTTGACATTTTATGGGAAACCAAACTTCCCAAGAGGTCTTAAAGAAATCACACCTGCAGTACACAATGGTCAAGCTACCCCATAGCTCCACCAGCTCCACCTACCAGCTAATACTCCTAAAATTAGATTACATTTCTTACAATTTTTTATTGAGGTAAGTTAATTAGGAACCAATTGTTATTTACAGAAACAGCCAAGGGTAAATATATCACAGGGAAAGAAGGAGCAATTAAGGTTAACTCTCATGCTCACAGACAGAATTACAGAGGATTCACCTTGACAGTTGGGGGATTAGAACCAGTGCCCTGTATTATCCCTAGAGTTGTGTCACTCAATTTAACCCATATATTTGCATCCTTGATTTGCTGGGCTAACTCACAACAAGGGCATACAAAGTTAAAAAACCTAGCCTTATCTCAATCAAAATGTATTGGGGAAATCATCTAGTCTTCAACAAATGAACCAGTTCACAGTTGACTGGACTCCTAGATAGGGCATTATTTGTCTTATGTACCATCCACTCCGTAAGTCGATCTCTAGTCGTAGTAGATTCAATGCAAATGTGTTCTATACATGTTTGTTCTAAAAGGAAACCTGACATTTCCAAATACAGTGTTGAAACCTGTTAGATACATAATTATAACTTACACAGAGAGGGTGTTGATAAGGCAGATGCCTCTGTTATTCAGTAGAACATGTGGGCGATTCTTTGGTGATTGGCTAAATTAATCTATTTATCTAGTTTAAGGGATTTTACAATTTACAAAACACAATTAGAAAAAAGAGAATATAGAGTGCAGTATACTAGGATACTGTAGGTCATAATTCTGAAGCTCCTGTATTCCAGTTGCTTTAATTCATTATTTATACACCACTAATATCTTACGAGTTCAATATTTTCAATTACAATTTGCAATTTGGAATTTCCCAAATATTTTCAGTTGTTGTAGATGCAGTGTCACATTACATCAAGGAGGAGATCAACTAAAGCAAGGTGAACCTCAATGTTCATAAGTCAAAACATGAATTCCGACCAAATGTTGACATTCAGATCTGCCATTAACACTACGTCGAGAGACAAGTTGCCAATCCAAACTGAGCTGCTATGGGAGTAAAATGTCATAGTAGAAATGAAGGACATGAGGGATTAAGAAAACAAACCTGCACCAAACAACAAGATGGCAACAGAACAACAACAATGCCCTGATGTGAGAAATCCCGCACCACTCCATGTCTGCTGCCTCAATGTTGTTAGGTGTGACTCAGTCACCTACTACCCGGGTGGCAGCTCCCTACTTTAAATTCCTTATACCCCCCCCCACGCAGTGCTAGTGTGGTTAGCAGCTGAGCCGTTCCAGCAGGCACGCTGATCCAGGCCACAATGACAAAAGGCAGCCAACAGCAGCAGTATTCCAGATGAATGACATTGCTGAAGTCGGCAGGAGCTAAACAGAGGAGAGAACAGAGAGCTCAAGAAGGCCTGGCCAGGAGGGTGGGACAACAGCCTGGGGTTCTGGGTAGGATTAAACAGTGGGGACTATAAATGGGAGTGAACCAGGGTTTAAGGCCTGACGTGACAGAGAGGCTGAGGGGACATCAGGGGGAAAGGCGGACAAAAGGAGCATTTGGGCAGATGAAGAAGTCATCATCATTAAGCCCCTGGAAGTTTACTGTCTAGTTATAAAAGTCATTCTCTTTAATTCTCTGCAGCCAATGACTGGAACAAACTGCTAAACACTCTCAAACTTGACACTTATATCAGAAAACTGTCTGAGCTGCTAACGTTTCTATTCAACTGCTAAACATCTTACCCACTTAAGTGTCTCACTGAATATTTGTAATTATCACCCTATATTTCTCAGTACATAACAGTCCCTTAGATATTTGATTGTAAACATTAAAAAAGAATTTGGTTTACATAACAAACATCACCAAGCACTAAACGCCTTAATCTTGGCACTGTTGCGCAAAGATTACTGGCAAATATGAATAATGGAAATGCTAGCACCTCCAACAAAACAACACAAAATTAAAATGAACTACAGCTAATACAAGATATTGAAATGGTCTAATCTTGGCAAAATCAATGTTATTCATGTTGTTTTTTCCAGATGTATAAGTAGGTGCCTCTGGGCTTGCGTGAGGGGAAAACTAGCTAAACACAATTTGATGAAGCATCTCCTAAGCTTATAAGCTAAGCCTAGCTAGCTACTAGGTAGTTCAATATCTGGTGATTATAAACCTATTTATGGAGGTACCGTATGCACAGTAATGTTTCCTACCTGATCTTGTCTTTAACATTAGCCACTTTGGAGGACTACCTTCCTAACCCTAACTATAACTAGTCAAAACTAATCTTCAGTGTAGCATGAGAGCCTGAGTGTTAGACATAATGTCCATTGAAATGGTCACAGTTGGCAGCTAGGAGGAAAGGTCATTGTTAATGATGTTGCAGAACACATTTTTCAACTGTGAACTGCATTTGCTTGTAAACTGTATTTGCTTGTAAACTGTATTTGCTTGTAAACTGTATTTGCTTGTAAACTGTATTTGCTGTAAACAAATAGAGGTCTTCTCTTAAAAAAAAGTTTTCAGCCTATGACAAGGCTTAATCTGTATCTGGACACCAATGTTCACTGTTCTATCTAGGTGGGGGGCACGTCTGGGGATACGGGACAATGTGACGGCCCGTCATGTTCTAGTTACACCTCTAGGCTTTGCCTAACCTTTGTGGTTCTACCAGGTTGGTGTTGAGTTGGTCTTGTCTTCCAGGCCATGCTGTTCAGGCCAAATTGAAGATGAGTTTAAATGCAAGGTATTAACCTTTAACTTTACAATCCAGCCACAGCGGACAAAGGTCGCTGTCATTTATTAACAAATGCTTTCCTAAACTAATGCTTATTCCCCCCAAGGCATTGATGCCAACTTTAGATGAACACTTTCATTTTCAAACGAATCAGTCTTGCATCAATATCCTTTTTATGAACTTGAGAGTGTTTACATCTCTTCAGACACTGAAGGGCAGCTATGCAATTGTTCCAATTAAAGGGCAAGTCAGAGAAATGTTTTCCCCCTATGTTCAGTTCATAGGAAGCAACAATAGTGATTGCAATAAAAAAGTCTCTGGTTGCATGCTAGTTGTTCCTGTATCTGTTTCCATAGACTTTCCATTATTGCCTTGACTTTGGTGAACCAAACTATCACTATAAGTACTCTACCTGTAAATCCTACTACATATTTTCGAAGTAAATATTTGTTAGATTTTTGAAAATATCTTCATTTATTTCATTCCTGATTGGCAAAGTCAAACAAAATTAAGAATCCTGTGGATTGCTGGCTTGGACCTGCAAGTGAACTCACTCTGCATTTTACAATGCTGCCAGCTTGGGTTGAACACCAGTTGACCTCTATCTAAACAACTGAAAAAGGCAAACACCCTTTATTGAGTTGTTCAGGGCTGCCATACTGAGAAAGTAAAGTATGTGTTCCAGTTCACCCATCTTTCGGTATTATAGTTTTCTACATAAATTGGGGTTCAAAAATTTTGGAATCACCCAGATATTTTTATATTTTTAATAAAAAGTTAAACCTTCATTCTCCAAGCTGACATTAAATTGGTTAAATATACATGTACTGTATATCGAAGACATTACCAATGTTACAAATGTCTATCGCTGTTAGAAATATACTATTGATTTCCAACAGTACAATGGCAAAGCTACTTTTTCTGCAGCCATTACTTCAGTGTCCTAATGGTTAACTATTTTAGCTCATACGTAATTAATTATGTTTTGAGTATAATTCTGACCAACTTAAAATGAAATATATATTTTTTATACATTAGTATGATTTCATGTGTGAGTAATACATTACTCTCAATAGCTTTAATATCTAGACATACAACTGTGAAAAATACCAATAATTTGTAAAAGTACTGTAAAAACCAATTTAGAACTATCTTATCACTCCTCTCACGTAACACAAGTTGACAGGGGAAATGAAACATTGGTGGCTTATATAGCAGTGAACATCTCCATTTGGACATCTGGTTCACAGCTCACTGCTCATCTCCACCCTAAACCTTTCATGGTCAATTTGACCAGACCCTCTCATTGCCTTCAACTGCTATTTAGATAGGCTGATTGTTTGTAAAGGTGTAAAAAGGGATCATATGCATTAGGGTGAGAGAAATATTATGAAACCTTGATACATTATTTACATTTTAGCCATTTACCAGACACTCTTATCCAGAATGCGACGACATTTGGACACAGCAACATTTGACACAGTCGGGAATTGAACCGGCAACCTTCCGAATACAAGTCTGACTGCCTAGATTATGTTTCTACATCCAGTTGCACAAAAAAACAACACGTAGCAAAAAAACATTTTAGACAGCCACTTCTTTTGAAAGGCAGACTAACAACTTTATATCACAACTGCACTGGAAGAATAAAGGCATTTACTGTAGAAGAGATAAATAAGAAGTTGGAAGGTGACAGACACCTCACAGAATAAGACCCATCTATTCAATCTTTCCTCCCTCTAAAGTCCCAAAGCCACCTTGAATTCATTTGAGTGACACGTGGACAAAGACGTCCTTAGTGTCCAAAGGAAGGAGTCCTCTATCTCCTCCTCTCCTTCCCCTTTGCTTTCTTGGGGGTCGATCAGCTGTATCCATCATGCCTTTCTGACCTCCAGGAGCCTCTGCTGCATCAGCGCAGACGCACACCCAGAAACACACACAAAAAACATATAGACTCACACACACAAACATACAAACACAAACAAACATATACACACACACACACACACACACATACACCCCACCCCTCCTGATTAATAATAAGTAGTCATGTTGCCCCTGGTGACAGGATCCAGACTTGAGACCTATTCCCCCTAGCTGACTAGAGCTGAGCTGGGACCCATGGTGGTCACCATACCAGCAGGGCTTCTCCTCTCTTCTTCTTTTTGTCTTAGGGGGACAATGGTGACTGTGGAGGCTTTTGTCAGGCTTTGACACAAACACAAACCTCACTGATGAGAAAAGTGACAGTAAACCCATTCAGGCGACGTGGCCACTTCTTCATCTGTATTGATCCTGCGTGAGACGAGGCATTTTCCCGGGCAGATGTGCCAGTCTGGCTTGAGAGGGCCTGAGCTCTTGCCCTGTGTGGGTCTTGATGCGGCTTGAGTAATTAATTAGTTACTAAGCTTTGAAAGGCGATGATGACAGCAAAATAAAACACCAGACAAGATTGGGATGTGCTGTTGTCTTTGATAATGTAATTTCCCTTTTTCCTTTTCCAGAGTTTGGAATTTTCTTTTTGCCAAACATAAGAAAAGACAAGTGGACTTTACAGTTGATAAAAAAAGCACTGGTTGAAGCAATCATAAAATCAGTTCTTTAATTAAAACAATGTTAGAATCCAATCATACGGGGTCTGCCTGGCGTAGTGGGCTAAGTCACTGCACTGCAGGACAAGCTACGTCATGTTAATCAGTGGTTCGAGCCTGACTATGGGTTGTCCTACTTTCCCCGGACCTCTAGCATGAGGCAGCGCAAATTGGAATAATGCTGCCTAGGATTTGGGATAGAGAAGTCGAGTTGTCTGCCTTGCCACGTTGCTCTCCAGCGACTCCTTGTGTACAGTTTGGGTGCCTGTAAATTAAATCAGGGAAGTATAGATGGTGAGTGTAATCATCCCATGCATGAGCTGACTAAAATCTTCCCTTGTTGGATGAGCAGTGCTAAAAGAAACAGCCGGCTCAGCGACATGTGGTTGGATGACCATCCCGCATCTGTCCAAGGAGTTGTAGAGCTTCTTTCAAGGCAGGGTCAGTGGGAATTGGGAGGGTAGAAAATGGGTTAAAAAAATCCAAGACAAAAAAGGACAAAGATTCCAATCACACTGTACGGTAGACATAACAGCACAAAATCTATAATATAGCTTAACCATGTCTGTCCAACACAGCTGACCAGGAAATGCTGTGTACTGTCGAACTCTTTAACACAGAAACAAGCATTCTCATTAGTCAACATGGAGAGCTGGGAAAGGAGAGAGACACAAAAGTGGCGAGAGAAGGATAGAGATTGGTCACCTAAGATCCATAAAGCTGCCTAGTAACAGTACTCAGTCACTAGAACGCTTGGGAGAGAAGGAAAAACAGAGACATAGAGAGCCCTAATGTTTAGCAGAGTGGCTGAATGCCCTCGAATACTAGGAAAACTTTAGACAAAACCGATGACCAAACCCTCACAACATACATGGAGCTTTATCGTGTTCAACAACCTGGCCAAGCTGCAGCCTAGACCCAAGACAGAAATGGATCATGTAACACGGCACTATGTGATCCTCCTCGCTAATACATAATCCAAGGAAACAGTCTGACTCACAATAAATGGATCTGGAGACGGCCAGAGAAAGAGACATAGAGAGAGCGCTGAGAAAGGAAGACGTAATGAGAGAGAAAAAAGAGAGAAGAGAGCGAGGGAAAGAAGGAGAGAGAGGTACAGAGTGGGCTGACTGGCTGGGTTCTGGTCACGGTGGCCTTGAACAATCTGTGACAGCCCACAGCAGGCTCATCCAACTGCCTCACATCCCCTCACACACAAACACACACACCGCTTTCCCCTGGCAGGCCTGACTCTGTCACGACCTTGGGCTTAATTACAGTGTTTGCGTGGTGTGTGTGTGTGAGGGGCTGCGCATGGGGAACAAGCACGGTGTCAGGATAACACAGCAGTCAAGTGGCTAAAGGTTGGTAGAACATACTAGAAAGCACAGCAGAGCTTTTTTCCCTAAAGCCAACATGACCTTAGTTTACCCTTCTGTTATCAATATCTAGCAAAGTGTGCTCTGTAAATGAAGAACAAGAAGAAGAAGCATAATTGTATTTCTGTGGCTGCAACCAGTGTTTTTAAATACATATATATATAAATATTTTTTTAAATCGACATAAAAATCAGGCCGACAAGACAAATGAATGGAAAGTTACAACGTGCAGCTTTAATTATTATTATGAATATACATATAATGCACATTGATTAATGGGCTAACAGACTTTTGCAAACCTCTTTTCTGCTACCTAAAGGTCCCAAAGTGTACATTCTATGTCTGAATTTCTTTAGCTCTTCTGTACTGTGCACAGCATAGTCCTTTTCCACATATTTCTCCTCTTGAATAATTAAATGGGTAAACTGTACTTCCAAGGAGCATCTGCATCCTAACCTTTACATCTCGACCAGTTCAATATTAAAAACCATTCATTTTCTTTGGCTATCCAAGAGTTCAAAGTGTTAAAATGAATAAAAGTTCTGACTGCCACAGATTCGACCACTTGAGAGAAACATGCTGTGCTGGTTTTTGTCTTATAATAACTTTAGATCATACTGTAAACTGTACAGTATATTTGTTATGTTCAGCAGAGTAGCATAACTATTCAGTTGATTGATGACACAAGGTTATCAATTAATTGAACACTGCAACGTAGACTTTTAAAAAATAAGAGCCGTTAATCAAGTTTATCCTTCACCTTGAAGGGCTCACAGGCATAAGCAGATGGAAGGGTGAGGAGAAAGCCTGGCCATCTGGGGAGCTTCTGAAGGGCATGGTGAGGGGGAGTACTGAGATGTGAGGGGGATGACTGTGGTGGTGGGGTGGACGAGGGTAGGGACAAGAACTTCAGGGACGAGCGCAATAGATAAGATACTGTCCTCTACATCAGGATCTGCGATAACCAACAGACGAACAGGAAGTGACATCTATCACCATCCATCACCATGCTCCAGGCACGCAGACACATTTAACTGTTGAACATCTAAAATGGTGCAAAACGTTCTGGACAAAATGTGTGTACTCTAAAGAATCTGGTGCCATTTCATCCCCTCAGAAACAGCTGCATTGTCAATGCAAAATACAACTCTGTGTATTTTGGTGCATCAGACTAAGTGTGTAGAGGCTCCTTTTTCCCTAACTACAGAAACAGACTAGGCTGTTCGAGTTTACTTTGTGTTTATGTACTGCATGTTCTAGCTGTCTCACATAATGTTCCTCCAGTCCAATGCATCATAGAAGCCTTATCAGCAGCTGAGCGCTCAGAGGCAGATGAAGGCTGTGGCTAGGTCTTTTCCTACATAGCGGTCATCCCCTTCACTCCTTGGCCTATCGTAAACACCGAGGTGTGAAGTGGGCTCGCACCCAAAGCCAAATCTACAACCGCATGGTCAGACAGACATTTGCAGTAGGACGAATTACTCCTTGCTAAGAACAGTTGACAGTCGATTGAGTTTGCATTGTATGTTCATTGTGTTGTTATTGATGGTCAGTATCTTTATGAAAAATATTGTTTCCAGTCAAAAAGCAGTCATCGATTTTCAAGAGCATGGCCTCTACGTGTATTTGATGAGAACCAAAATATGTCGAAAGACAGAGTTCTGTCTAGTGTAAAAGACATTTGAGGTAGGTCCCACTTCAATCAGTTTTGAAATATAAGGATGTCAAACATGTTATGAATAATTTTATTGTACAAGAAACTAAAGTATACTAACAGCTGATCTAGGAATGATTTTTTTAAAAGAGGAAACAATCCCCGCTGTCCAGGATCAATGCCCAGAAATGAAAGAGGTCATCAACCTTTGACATCGGCTTCCAGAAGTGGAGGTGGAGGCTGGGCTTTTATTAGATCGGCTTTAAGTATCAAATTGGGTTATAATTTCAGTACATATGAAGTCAGTTTTCCCCATCGCACATCCTATCCTGCGCTTTCTGTCTGTCTGTCTCTCTCCATTTCCAGCTGTCTTGTTTCTGCACCGATCAGTCCTCCTCCCTCACATTCCCGCTCTACCACTACTTATCTCTCACACTTCCTCCCTCATCTATTTTCATTCTTTACATTTATGCAACATATCAGCAGTCTCACACTCAATTCATGCAAAAACGTACAACCCCAATTCCGAAAAGTTTGGGATAGTATTGGGAATCATTTGAAAGTTAAATTCACCCTGTACTATATTGAAAACATATTATTTACACATTATGTGATGTTTTACTTTTATAATTTTATTTTAAATATACACTCATTGCAAATCTGACGACTGCAAAACACTCCAAAATATTTCTGACGGTTGACTGTTTACCACTGTGCAACATCACCTTTCCTTATAATAACACTTATTAAGAGTTTAGTAAGGGGAATTTTCCCCCATTCATCCATTATGTAAGTCCTCAGCTGCGACTCTGTATAGGACCTTTGTTGCCTTATTTTGCACTTCATAATGTGCCACACATTGTCAATCGGATGCAGGTCAGAACTGCAGGCAGGCCATGCTAGCACCCACACCCTCTGCTTATGCAACCATGCGCTTGTAATCTGGGCACAATGTGGTTTGGCATTGTCCTGCTGGAAAATGTAAGGACATCCCTGGAAAAGACAATGTCTGCATGGTAGCATATTTTGCTCCAAAATGTGCACATGCCTTTCTGCATTAATGGTGCCCTCACTGATGTGCAGGTTAGTAGCACATGGTTGCATAAGCAGAGAGTGCAGGTGCTATCATGGCCTGCCTGCAGTCTTGACCTGTCTCCGATTGAGAATGTCAAAATAAGGCAACAACCGTTTTGGCACTGAGAATTTGCATAGTGGATGAATGGGGGCAAATTCTGCTTGGTAAACAGAACCAATTGGTGTCTTCGGTGCCCAAATGCTTGATAAGTGTTATTAAAAGAAAAGATGTTACACAGTGGTGAACAGTTGAATGTCCCGAATATATTATGTGTTGCAGTCATCAGATTAGAAAAGCATTCAAAAATATATTAAATTCAGAAAGGAAACGTCACATAATGTGTTAATGATGTAAATAATAATATATTTTCAATATAGTACAGGGTAAATTTAAATTTCAAAATATTTTTTTTGCATTTTCCATACTTTGCCAACTTTTTCGGAATTGAGAGTTGATGATTTGTGTGTATTTGCACATTTTCAACAGCCGTGATTTGTACGAAAATGCATAAACTGACATCCATCAATGTAGCAACTAAGCTGGACACTAGGAGCAGTTGTGAGTCTAATAATGTTAAATAGTTAAAGTGGGTATTTGTTTGCTAGGGCGTTGTGGTCGGAGGTAGTGGATGGGCATTTACATCCAAAACTCTCACCAGAATGGTCGCAAGTTCAAATCCAGTGTGTACATTTTTGTAATGTTAACCCTAACCTTTATCCTAACCTTAATCACGTCTCATTAAAACACAAAATATGTACAAAATGGGGAATGCAAACGTGTGCAATTTCATATCAATTAGGTCGCTTGGAAACACAAAATATAAGGTGTCAATTTGTGCCATTTCACACAAAATGCCTGACACAACATTTTAAAAGTTTTGGCAAAAATTAATGTTGAGATTCTGTTGAACATATCTAGGGATTTGGCCACTAACAAAGCAAGACAAATCTAAAATAATACTTATTTAATAATTACATCTGAAAGAGATATACAGCGGCAAGTAAAAGGTTATTTCTTTGATTTACAAATGATGTAAATTCCAGGAACCCACAAATAATTTGCTAGCCTAATAATGAATTCGAAAATACATTTTTACATTTTTAATTTAACAATTAAATGACAAAGGATTATAATGCTGCATGGTGAACTGAGCAAGGCTACAGCTGCAACCCACAACAATCAAGTTAATCAAGGTAAGGCTTCCTGAAAAACAAAATCCTAAAAACTTATTCTGATCCGGCTATGAAGACTGTGTCAAAGTTTTTCCTTCTCTCATTTTTACAGAGAGTTGACAAAGCAGATGAGTTCTTGGCATTCTTGACCCCCAATAAAAAAGACAGGTTAAAAGTTTATAAGCACCCATGCGGAAAGTTTTCTGGCCCAGAAGAGCAGCAGTTGGAAGAGGATCCCTCTTTCTCTCCACAACTGTTTACAGTGCTGATGCCTTGCATCACACCATCATGGTTAACTAACACCCAAATGTCCACCAAACACATCAAACTTGTTGCGTTGTGGCGGAAGTCATTCATTGTCAGTGGAGCGGTCTGAAGGTACGTTTGCCTTGCGGGACCCTGGCGTGCAGCGTTTGGTGTTTTGCATGCTTTAAAGATTTTCAACAAAAGCAGTTCTTTACAGTTGAGGTGGTATAACCAATGGTTTGGAAAAAGAGTTTTGGATAACATAATTAGACGCAAACTCTAACAAGTTATTTTAAAAAAAAAAATCACTACTGATTTAGCAAATCAGTTTATCTGTATTTCAAGTAATAATAAGTATTTCCAGTAATAACTGAAAAGGAACTAAGTATCTAAGTAGGCCTATAACTTCCACTCTCCTACAAATTATTCATAACCTACTAACACAGATGATTGTTAGCAATGTGCTAAGATCAAATAGCAAGTCAACCAAGAGAATGCTAAAAAGCTCTTCTAAACATTCCATTGATTCCGAAGGTCATGCAATGGAATTGTGCAACCGCTGCAGTAAAATGCGCACAAGAGATTGGGTAAAAAAAACTACAGTATATGGAGTTGGTGGACATCGGCCGTAAGAACACCCCCTAATGTAGCCAACGCAAGGTTGTAGTTTTCATAATGAAATGGCCGTGTCACACTACAACGCACACATGTGCTCCACACATTTTGGGAACCTCATCAATATTACGCAACACAAGCGGTTATGACCGCGACTTCACCTGTATCTTTTGTAGTGCTGAAGTGTTTGTTTCCAAAATATTGACTCTGTCACATACAGTATGCAATATTCACTTCAAGTAGATTTAATACGAATTCCACAACTGGTTGAAACACAACTGTGTTGTTAAAAATGAGATGTTCATAACTTGTGCCTTAAAAACAAGACTCTGCCCTACTTATATATGTGCGTTAACTCTGATCAATTTAACTGCTAATTCGACTGACCTTGACTCAAATTCTCCTCAAGAACAAATTGGTGACCTTTTGTTGATTCCTTGAAGAATTAGGGCTGTTATTAAAATGACCAGTGACATCTAAAATTGTTATGGCAATTCTTACAATATTATTTTCAATTGTATAGTAACAATGCATTTTTTTAGAAAAGCAAAACTAAATTGGTTATTTAAGTCCTCTGAAAAGGCTTTTAAAAGGTTCAATAATCTGTACACTGTATATGATGAATAAAACATTTTGGTTTCATTAGGCACCTTATTTTGGGCTTTAATGTATGGATATTTTCCAGATGATGACAACATAACCAATCAATAAATATCAATATCTATAATTATATAAATAATCAATAACAATGTTCATTCCTGCTGGTGTGTAATGGGTTAAATAGTATACTTAAACCACTCAGTTGCTGAAATAAAATTAAAATAATTTTATACTTAAACCACTTTAACCACTAAGTAAATGTTGTTTCAGGACAGATTAAACAATACCTTGTCAGACACTATAAAAAATGTCATGACTTGGAATTTGATCATTGAATGTTGTTTTTAGGACAGTTGTGTTTTCAGAGTCATTTGATGTCAGGTGGCAGATAGCTGAGATTTGACTGTACTAGTACTAGAATACCATCTGGTTTTATCATCAATAAAACCCATTATGGCCTTCAGGCACATATCTATTAACAGAACTAGATTAAGAATGAAAAAACATCAACTTAATTTCCATTATCATTTTATTGCTTAAATTATGTTGCTTAAAATGTTTCATAAAAAAAATGTATCTAACAAAATCAACTGTGAGTGGATACAGAAAACATCTGCATTCTTGACAATATTGGAAGACACTGGTACACATCACACACTCGGTTTGCCATAACGGACAATGATGGATGGTGATCAATAAAGTAGTATTTCAAAACATGGCTTTAGAACAAACCGCCTACAATTGTTTGCCGCAGTTGTCAAAACTACAACATAAGCAGAGCAGAATAATTATTTGAATAAAAGGCTGTTTACAGTAAGCTAGAAATTAAACCAACCAAACAGATAGACCGAAAAGTTGCTCATCGACCTGTTACCCTGGTAACAACTGACTAAAAAAAGCATGGCTCTACAACAGCTAGTGGTCTATTTCAAATTCAGGAGTGTTCTTAGTCTCAATGTAAGAAATGTCAGGCCGTTTTCAAATGAACCTTTGTCCCTCCCTGCAGGTCTTGGAAGCTAAGGAACAATAGATCCTGGAAGACAAACTGAGGTTCATGTAGGGTCTGAAAGAGATGAGTGTAATCTTATTGTGAGCATTAAAAGCATAGCTGTAAATCAATGCAGCACATTTAATCATTGTCTTTCTATGTTAGAATTCTGTCACTATCTTCCTTTAAAGTATGTATAATACTCCATGTTTAACTATTTGGGATTGCCACCAAAGCAGGCTGATGATTTCCGAATAAAGCGGCTCCATTGAGAAGAGAAAAGAGGGCAACAAAAACAAGTGAGGTGAGAGAAAGATAAAGAGATGTGTCCTTCAAGGCTATGAGAAAAAAACCTGTCTGTCCAAGGGCAGCAGTGGGACTGTCTCTGAAGAGGCTTTTCTTATCTCTCCCAGATTAACTTTACATTGTTCCCAGGGAACAATGATGGCCTGTAAGGAAGCCAGTCCAGGCCAGTGCCAGACCCCTGAGGGCCAGATGGCCTGCCCCAGTGCTCAGGACCCCAGAGCCTACCTGCTAGCCCCTTGCTCTTATTAACAACAACACGTGCTGAGTCCAGATACAGAGCCATAGGCGACCATCAGCCACACTGATCAATAAGGCAAAGTTGCATAAAAATATATAGTGTGCATTCCAGGTGCATTCATACACAAAATAAATGAAGCAGTTTGGTGATTAATTGAAATGCTAGCAGTCTCTTTCTGTGAATGTACGGTATGTACTTTCTATTTCAAATGCAGGAGTTTTTAGGAAACAGTCTTCTGTCAAACTAAGATTCCTAAATGACGTCATAACTGCCATAAATATTTTTTATTGATTTACCAAAGTCGTTATTATTAATAGAATCAACAGAAAAAGGCTTGGTTTCTCAGAAGACTGCCTTGTCTGGTTCAATACATATTTCTCTGATCAGGTACGGTGTGTCTGTACCACTGACTGTTTCAATGGGTGTTCCACAGGGTTCAGTTCTTGGGCTGACCACATTCTCTGTATTTCAATAACATCGCTCTCACTGCCATTGACTCTCATTTACTTTTATGACAATTACACTATTCTGTAAACATCTGGCCCCTCGTTGAACACTGGGCTACCTAACTTCACCTTAAATGACATACAACACACCTTCCGTTAACTTAAACCGCTCCTTAATTCTACTAAAAATAAATGCAGTCTTTTTAATTGGAAGTTGCCTGTAGCTGCTGGCCAAACATACATCCACAAATTGACAAAATCACAAGAAGACATCTACAAGTATCTAGATATTTGGTTAGACCACTTCCTCTCTTTTTACACGCTCTGGTAAAAAATTACCAATCTTAAATCTCTGTGATTTTATTTACATGGTTTCTTTCAATACTCTCCTCAACAAATTAGATGTAGTCCATCACAATGCCATCCACTTTGCCACCAATGCCTTATATAATACCCACCATTGTGACCTTATCACATTCATAGTTGGCCATTGTTACATACCCGACACCAAATCCACTGGTTCCAGTTTACCTACAAGTCTTTGCCGGGCAAATCCCCACTATACCTTAATTTACTTGACACTGTTGCATTAACTAACTGAAACCTGTGCTCCAACATGTACAATTCACGGGTCACTCCTAAATTTAATACTTCCTCAGATCATCATTCCTTTCAGTTCTCTGCAGCCAATGACTGGGATGAAGTACAAGAAACTAAAATTGGACATTCCCATCACTGCATTTGCTTTTGAGGTCAAAGTGATTTGAGCTGCTCTCTGATCATTGAACTTGCTAAACGTCTTTCTCGTCTGAACATACACAGTATACTGTACTGTATATGCACACATATTTACAGAGTACAAAGTAAAAGTACTCTCCTGGGTTCATCCGCTATGGGAGGTTTCTAAATAAAACTTAAATGACCAGGTAAAGAGACCAAATGTCATGGCCAGCCAGTGAGGCCGGCGTATACAGGACTAGTGAACTGAGATATGGACTCTAAGCATGTGTTTTTGTGTTTCACTGTGTTTGTTGCTTTAAGACTGACAGCTCCTCCAGTTAAGCAGTTCCTAGTCTAGTTCAGGTTGTTCAGTGTAATGTAGATCTGATTAATTACTGATTATGTTCAGCCGTGTTGAAAATAGGTATTTGTGTTCAATATAAAGAGGGCTGCTTAACTGGAGGGAGCTGTCGGTCATTGATGATGCTGAATATGAATATCTGTTCTTCTACTCTATGTTAAGTTGGATTCATGCCAGTAAGTGATCCGGAAGCTGCGCACAGGTATTGCATTTAGAACGGTTTAGAGTTTTGAAGTTTAAGCATGGGCTCTGTACATGTTTCTTAGCACCAGTGTCGTGCGACTGTTTAAATAGCATGTAGCTATTTGTGTATATTCCGTGTGCACTCGCTCCACTCTGCTCATGCTACACCCTAAGAGTGCTGTCTAGTTCCCAGAGCATTGAAATTAAACACAAACCACCATCTACCTGCCTTGCCTGAGTCTACCTCCTCATTCACCCACATCCACCATGACACCAAAATTAATAAATGTTAATCTTTTTATAAATGTTCACCTCATATGGTGAACATCTATCTCTGCATGTATAGATCATATACAGTGAGCACCATAATTCTGAACAGTTCATCCAATGTATGAATGTAATGTACCCTCAAATTAAAGCTGACAGTCTGCGCTTTAACTGCTTTGTCATTGTGTCCTTTCAAACGCAAAGTGCTAGAGTTCAGGACCAAATTAACAAAAATATGGTCACTATCCAATTAATTATGGTGCTCACTGTATATGACTCTCTGTATTTGTGTTTTTTTATCTCTGTTCCACCAGCCTAGTGTATTTACTTTTTATTTTACCTTATTTGCACTCATTGCTCTGCACTGTGCAAAAGGCGTAGGAACATGTAAAATAAATCTTTAAACAAAAGATGGTTTAGGAAAATATATGAATAATTCATAAATATAAAACCTTTAATGCTAATAAAGAGCAGTAAACAATGAAAAACAAAACCAAAACACAAAGCTGTCACGTGCCACACCCTCACCTCGTTTGATTGTCCTTCATCCAGTTGAATTCTTTCTACACCCGTTTCTGTTTCAGTTAATTAGTTTATATCTATCAGCTCATTGTGTCATTTATTATTACCATTTGTTTGTTATCTTTGTTTTAACATGCACTGGCATATACACCTAATGTGAAAATTGGTCTATTACATAATGTTACTTTCTCTAACAAAACACAAATAATTATCTGTAACATTATATTTTCTAGTTTGGAAATATAGAAATTGCTCTTTTATAGACAAAACAAAATAAAAATGTATGACAACATTTGTGTTATACAAAATCTAGGGTGTTATAAATTTTGCACAATACTTCTTATAGATACTTTCTGAGTGTTTTGAGTATGTGTGTGTATTGTATTTTAAACTTTGTGTTTTCTTTGAACTGTCATGTTTTTCCTAGGCCCGATCGCCATTGGAAATTAAAATCAGTTCTCAATTTGCCTACCTAGTTTGATAAAGGAGAAAAATAAATTATTGGCGCAAACACCTATTGAATGGGAGAGCTCCAGGATCAAGGTAGGAGAGCTCCAGAAAATCCAACCCAAAGTTGTGAGGTAATACTAGGTAGAGGTTATACAGAGGACTTTTGGAGCCAGATGGAATTTAGTTAACCTCTAGGACAATATACATGGGGGATAGTGGTTGATTAGGATCTGGTCTGGACAGACAGGTTTGTGAAGGCAGTAATTACAATGATATCTCAATCACAGCCACATCTCCTGGACACTCTCATCTTGTATGATTCAACTCCTACTTTAACATATAAAAAATAGAAGAGTACACATGACATGTGTAGTCAGTAACATTGTGGTAGTTGGTAGATTTGGTGTGTTTGATTCCCACAGGGCAGCAATACGAGAAGGTATGCATTCACTAATATATGTTATTTAGACGGTAATAGATGTTTTAACCAATATCCAAAAGCAACTTTAATTGTGGTAGTCACCTATAAGCTGTTATACACAAAAGGTTTGCCATTTTTGTACAAAAGCAACATTTCAATAAGACCACTGAAACCTCCTAGATTCAACAATATACATGACAAAAGGTTGTGGTAAACAAATTAAAGAACACACTGATTTTTCAATTTGCATTCCTTGAAAGTCAAGACACAAGAATAAAAGCAAACAATTGACAGTAGGTTAACAAACACCAGTGTATTATTTACTAGAATTTTAACTAAATGTACATTTCTGCAAGAGACTGAGGAATGAGACAATGGTCTTTTCACTATTTCTAATTCTCACCTCCTCACTCGACATCTCCGACCTAAAATGGATTGAATAATAAAATGTGAGGTCCCTACACTCTAATTATCAAAATGCGGCATTGAAATATAAGGAAGGGAAAACATACTGTAATTGAGAAGGTGTATTTAGAATCAGGGCATGCTATTTGATCAAATTGGTAGAAGCTCAACACCAACAAATTTAAACAGGATGCTATATTCCAGTCCAGCTAGGCAGCAATTACAGGCATAGGCAGCCTACAGCATAATGGTGGACAGTGAGTAGACCTTTCTTATAAAGACTGCAGAGATTACTAGAATGCTAGATAGGCTAGTGCTGTCTGACTTGAAAAAAGATATACATTTTATTTTTGCCATTTTCCAAATGGAGTTAATTGGAGTAAATTGCCTTAAACTTATAAAAAATACTAGAACAGATATATAATTTTTTTTCAAATGAAACCCACTTCCATCTATTCTTTATTTTGTCAATTGACTAGCAGACATGGGTTCATTTTGTGGACCTAGGTTATTTTTAAACTCATTCATGCAATTCTATGTAGTTCTACAGCACCCCTCACATGCTGTGTGCTATATAACAACAATATTAATAGTAGACATGATTTCCATACATGATATTGTACTATACTATATACCAAAGTGTGTCTTATAATTGCACTTATGTAGCTACTGATTAGGTCTAGATTTAAGACATAATAATTATTAAATTATTATGCAATTGTTGCACCATTGAAATAACTCAGTCAACTTCAGCGTCTTCTTTCTTTTGCAACTTTATATATGCACTAGTTCAATTACAACACAAATAAGACATTTTTCTAGCTCCAGCTTAGAATCTCCTACTCAACAGCTATCTCTAACTGCACACTATCACATTCTCAAATCATGTTCTTTTTAAGGAGACAGCGCACGATTTCCCTAAATATACATCTCAATTGAAAAACATATGTTCTACACAGTAAATCAGCTTTATATAACATGCACAATATTAAATATCCATTTTCTTCAAACAAATCAACTTTTCTGGCTACATTAATATCTATGTCTATTTTCCAGAGCACAACATAATAACATAATAACATAATACCATAATGACAGTGAGACAATTTCGCAGCCTCAACTCGACCCCATCACCCGCAACACAGCGCATGGCTCATGTGTTCGAGGTGAACGAGACAATCGCAACAATCATCGACCTCAAGATAATATGCAATGTTTAAAACACATACATTTAATGCTTGCATGAATCATTTAATCTTTTTTTTTAAACTTACCAACTTGTAATTTCAGATGAGTTGATGTTTAAATGTCCATCAAGCAGGCAGAATCTTTAGTTAATTTTGTTCGCTCTCTCATTCGCTCTCGCGTTCTCAGCTCTCCTGACAATTCTATGAGCAACGAGCAGAGACACAGTACAGGGAGCCTCCAAAATGACGTCAAGGAATTACTGTATGTACCATCAAATGCTAGTGAGGACAATTGCTCGTAGGTGAAGTTCTTGTAAAGAATCGCACAAAATAAAAACAGTTTAGAACAGACGGGTAGTAATAACTCTCAACTACCACGAAGTTATTATAATGCTGGATGCTTTATGCGCGCAACAACAAAGCGTTGTGGATGACAGCTTCTCTAAAATAAACTGTCATTTTACTACATTTAAGTACAACAGCCTTAGCTGTGAGTATTTTTCCCCGACTGATACATGTTTGAAAGAGACATTACTATAG
>JACXGM010016325.1:0-20574 GCA_016801145.1 Umbra pygmaea | reverse complement strand
TGCTCCCAGGTCGTTGCTGTAAATAAGAAATTGTTTTTAGTCAACTTACCTGGTTAAGTAAAGGTTAAATAAAATAAAAATGAAATCAACTAACCCAAATTCCAATTATTTTATATTTTTTTATTTTGCTGATCCGAAAAATGATCCGATCCGTGACTCTGATCCGAAAAACGATCCGATCCGTGAGTTTTTTGATCCGCTGCACCCCTAGTCAAGGGCCTGAAAATTAGAAGGTGAGTTGAATCAGGTGTGCTAGCTCTGTGGCTACAGCTAAACTGTGGAACATCTGGTGTGCCCCGAGGAGAGGGTTAAAAACCACTGGAATAGACAACCATGCCAACAGCAACAACCTATTCTCAAAAAAACAGGTGAATCTAATGACATTTTCCCTGTTTCACTTGAAAAATCTGATCACCATGGCCTAGAGTGGTCTGGAAAGACATGCAAGTAATGGTTTAGAATCTGGCTCACTGACATTCAAAGTTGCCCTCTTCTACGTTTCATCATTGTCCATTGAAATAAATATTAAAACATAAAAAATTAGGAACTGGAATTTGGAACTTAGAATTAAGTAATTTGCTCTCATTATTGATGTCAGTAAGTTGCCCATGCAACACATTGCTTTAGGCTTCACAGTGCAATATGCAGGGAAATAGAATGCAGAATAACCTCGACGGCAGGGTATTTTGTAATGTAAACATACAAAATATAGTCAAATGGCTTGAAATTTCCAATACATTTTGGAGAATACATTGTTTCGCAAAAACCCAAGGTAGTCAATCCATGTCAGAAAGCATCAAGTGTTATCCATCTAATAGAACCAGGCCTACAAGCTCAGGCTGCTTACCTACTGCAGGGGCATCATACTCATCACCAAGGAGGATCTCTGGGGCAGAGTAGGCCAGTGAGCCGCAGCTGGTTGTCAGTTTCTTCCCCGGCTGAAACTTGTTGCTGAAACCGAAGTCAGTGAGCTTCACTACACCCTGCTTCTCAAAGAACACCACGTTCTCCGGCTTGAGGTCACGGTGGACAACGTGGAGCCGGTGGCAGTAGGAGATTGCATGGACGATCTGGGCAAAGTACTTCTTGGCCAGCTCCTCGCTTAGGCCCTCTTCGTGCTTCATGATGTAGTCAAACATGTCCCCTCCGTCACCCAGCTCCAGAATCAAGTAAAGCTTGGTCTGTGTGTCAATGACCTCATAGAGCCGGACAATGTTGGGGTGTTGCACAAGCTTCATACAGCGCACCTCCTGGAACAGGTGACCCGTGGCAACCGTGTCCAGCTTGGTCTTGTCAATGACTTTGACTGCCACCTTTTCCCCGGTAAAGACGTGGCGCGCCAGTTTCACCACAGCGAAATGGCCTCTGCCCAGTGTCTTGTCCAGGTCATAGAGCCCGGCAATCTTGCCATCGTACCCTCGCTTAAAGCCTGCCATGGCTGTGGAGGGTTTTACACGGTGTAGTGGGTCCAGCTTACTTCAACACGTTGGATGTTAATGTTGTGCCCATTATGCCAGCTTCCTAACCACCAAAATGAGAGAAAATCAAAGTCAATATCAAGAGTAAATAAACTACATAATGCATATTTCCAGGTTGAAAAATTTGGTCTAATGTTTTCCTGTTGTTTTTCAACAACAACAAAGCCACAGGTCTAGTACCGAAGCTGGTATCAAGATGTGGTTTGTATAACATTTTGGTACATGGCTGCAGCTATGCAATGCATTTTGCCTGCCAGTAAAGGTGTTGTTGCCCTTCTGCAGGTTATGATAATAAAATTGATTTCAGGCAATAACCTAATAATTGGTTTATTTTTTAAGACACCCACAAGATGTTCCTTTCATGATTGTCATTTGTAAATAATTGGGTGTTTGGATCAGCAATTTCATTTTGATTAATCAAATAACTGAAGAAGGACACAGTATTTCAGTACTGAAATTAGGTTCATTGGATTAACAGAAAAAATGGATCAAAACAAAATTAGACAGGTGCATAACTTTGGGCACCCTTGTCATTTTGTTGATTTGAATACCTCGAACTACCTAGCACTGATTAATTTGAACACACAATTGGTTTGGTCAGCTCATTAAGCCTTGAACTTTATAGACTGGTGCATCCAATCATGAGAAAACGTATTTAAGGTGGCCAATTGCAAGTTGTTGTTCTTTTTGACTTTCCTCTGAAGAGTGGCAACAAGGGGGCCTCAAAACAGCTCTCAAATGACCTGAAAACAAAGATTGTTCAACATTATGGTTTAGGGGACGGCTACAAAAAGCTATTGCAGAGATTCAAGATGTCAGCGTCCCATGTGAGGATCATAGTGAGGAAATGGAAGATCAGAGGCAAAGTTCCTTTTTAAAAAACAGCCCACAGACCACCTCCAAAGACCTACAACATCATCTTGCTGCAGATGGTGTCATTGCACATCGTTCAACAATTCAGCGCAATATGCACAGGGAGAAGCTGTACGGGAGAGAGATCCGGAAGAAGCCTTTTCTGCACACACGCCACGAACAGAGTCTCTTGAGGTATGCAAATGTATATTTGGAAAAGCCAGCTACATTTCAAAAAAGGTGCTGTGGACTGATGAAACAAAGATTAGTTATTTGGTCACAACAAGGGGCATTATGCATGGCGGCAAAAGAACACAGAATTCGAAGACAAAAACTTGCTACCCACAGTAAAATTTTAGGTGGAGGTTCCATCATGCTGTGGGGCTGTGTGCCAGTGCCGGTACTGGGAATCTTGTTAAAGTTGAGGGTCGCATGGATTCCACTCAATATCAGTAGATACTTCAGAATAATGTAGAGGAATCGGTCACACAAAGTTGAAGTTACACTGGGGCTGGATATTTCAACAAGACAATGACCCAAATCACTGCTTAAAATCTACTCTGGCATTTATGCAGAGGAACAAATACAGTGGGGCAAAAAACAATTTAGTCAGTATTTATTCTCCCACTTGCATCAAAGATGAGTGGCCTGTAATTTTCATCATAGGTACACTTCAACTGAGAGACAAAATGAGAAAGAAAATCCATAAAATTACACTGTAGGATATTTTATGAATTTATTGGTAAATTATGGTGGAAAATAAGTATTTGGTCACCGCAGACCTGTAACTTCTTTAAGAGGCTCCTCTGTCCTCCACTCCTTACCTTTATTAATGGCACCTGTTTGAACTTGTTATCAGTGTAAAAGACACCTGTCGACAACCTCAAGCAGTCACACTCCAAACTCCACCATGATCAAGACCAAAGAGCTGTCAATGGACACCAGAAACAAAATTGTAGACCTGCACCAGGCTGGAAAGACTGAATCTGCAACAGCAAGCAGCTTGGTGTGAAGAAATCAACTGTGGGATCAATTATAAGAAAACAGAAGACATACAAGACCACTGATAATCTCCCTCGATCCAGGGCTCCACGCAAGATCACACCTCGTGGGGTCAAAATGATCACAAGAACAGTGAGCAAAAATCCCAGAACCACAGGGGGGGACCTAGTGAATGACCTGCAGAGAGCTGGGATCAAAGTAACAAAGGCTACCATCAGTAACACATTACGCCACCAGGGACTCAAATCCTGCAGTGCCAGACATGTCCCCCTGCTTAAGCCAGTACATGTCCAGGCCCGGCTGAGGTTTGGTAGAGAACATTTAAATGATCCAGAAGAGGATTGGGAGAATGTCATATGGTCAGATAAAACCAAAATGGAAACAACTCGTTGTGTTTGAAAGAGAAGGAATGCTGAGTTGCATCCAAAGAACACCATATCTACTGTGAAGTATGGGGGTGGAAACATCATGCTTTGGGTCTGTTTTTCTGCAAAGGGATCAGCACGACTGATCCGTGTAAAGGAAAGAATGAGTGGGGCCATGTATCGTGAGATTGAGTGAAAACCTCCATCAGCAAGGGCATTGAAGATGAAACGTGGCTGGGTCTTTCAGCATGACAATGATCCCAAACACACTGCCCGGGCAACGAAGGAGTGGCTTAGTAAAAAGCATTTCAAGGTCCTGGAGTGGCCTAGCCAGTCCCCAGATCTCAACCCCATAGAAAATCTTTGGAGGAAGTTGAAAGTCCATGTTGCCCAGCGACAACTTTTGTTATTGACCAAATACTTATTTTGCACCATAATTTACCAATAAAATCATAAAAAATCCTACAATGTGATTTTCTGGATTTCTTTTGTGATTTCCTGGATTTTTTCTGGCCATCCCAGTCCCCAAACCTGAATATCAATGAAAATCTACAGGGTGATTTGAAGTGGGCTGTCCATGCTCGGCAACCAACAAACCTAACTGAACTGGAGATGTTTTGCAAGGAGGAATGGTCAAAAATACCTTCATCCAGAATCCAGAAACTCAGTACAGGCTATAGGAAGCATCTAGAGGCCGTTATTTCTGATGAAAGAGGCTCAACTAAATATTGTTGGGGTGCTCAAATTTATGCACCTGTCCAATTTGTTATGAAAAAAACCTCATTTCCCTACTGAAATATTACTGTGTTCCTTCAGTTATTTATAGATCAAAATGAATTTGCTGATCCAAACACCCAATGATTTATAAATGAAAATCACTGAAATTGTCAGGGGTGCCTAAACTTTGGCTTACAACTGACACACACACACACACACACACACGATATATATAACAATATACAATATACCAAGGACCTAATAATTAAATGTACACACACATGTATAAATATATAATTTGCACACAAAAAAATAAGCATATTTCCTTAAATATATTACTGCAGAGGGGGGTGGGCACAAGCGGTGATTACAAATGAAAGGGCAGGCACAAGCTAAAGTATTTCGGACCCCCTGGGATATTGCACCATTCCTCGAAAAGAAAAGCCTCCAATTATTTGAGGGATGAAGCAGGTGTTAATCTACTTCGCAGTCCAAATCTTCCCATAAACGTTCATTGATGATTAGATCTGGGAATTGTGAAGGCCATGGAAGACAACTAATGTCATCCTGCTCTCCATTCAACAACTCTTGAAATCTTTTAAACTAGTGCTGATGGCATCCTTTGTCAAGTTTGAAGTGTATTTCACAGAAAACCACAGATGTTATTGCATGTACAGTGAAAATCCTTTGGCTTTCACCAAACATAAACCCGTCCAGTCACAAACCCTATTAACTTTTTCCATTGCTCAAGGTTTTGTGATCCTCACACGATGTAATGTGTCTTTGTGTATTTGCCTTAGATACAGCCACTTCCGAATCTCTGCCCTGACATGCATTCTAGCTTTGTGAAGCTGATGACATACAGGTTTTGTTAAGACTGGGTAAGAGAGGCACTGATACAATTCTGTATTCATTATTGTGGCTGTAGAGCAATAAGCAATCCCGTTAACTGTCTGTCTGTCTGTGACTGTGTCTGTCTTCACTTGATACCACTTCTCTTTGTAGATAGAATTGGTCCATGTTCAGAATTAGCTGTTGTGGTTTTTTGAGACTGCCTTAAGTTGACGCATTAAATAATTTAGCATTTTTTGTGACTGATTCACCTGTAATTCACGCACCAAGTAATTGGTTTGGTTTCTTGCGTCAATTCTTCTTTCATAGCTGACAGACAAATACCGTAAATTGGCAATCAACCTTAATATGACTTTACATGTTTCGCCCACCCCCTGTATGTTATTATAGAAAATATTTATATTTATAATATCTAATGGTTCCTAGATAACTAGCTACTTTAAAATTTCTGGTAATATTCTATTACTAAGGCAAACATACGGGGAAAGCAATTGCTAGTATGGGAACTACTACTATTGTATTGGGGTAAGAAGACAGAAATGGTAAGATAGCTAACTTTAGTTGTTTTTTGAACTAACAAAAGTAATAATAGTTTAAAAAAGTGTTCAGGTCAGATGTTTTGGTTGTCATGCAAAACTAGCTATGAAATGATAGTTAGCTAACGTTAGCTCGCTTAACTACATTGCCTAAAAGTTAGCTAGCTAACCATTTGTCCAATAGTGTTATATCTAATATGTTTAGCCAACTAATAATGAATGCAGATGTCTAGTTGTTCAGTTAAATAATGACAGCTACCAAGCTAGTTTGATAGCTTACCTTATTAGATCCCATCAAAAGGCAAGAGACGCCGTTTGATATAGGCCTGAAATATCTATCAGCTTTCCAGCTACGGTCGCTGCTAGTTCGTTCACCGAGTAGTATCGCGGTAGTTAGCTAACTAGTTAGTACTTGGTCATGTCTAAATTATTTGTAATGCAATATAACCTTAGGTGGCGGAGCAGATTTATTAGCAATTGCTTAAATGTTTTTTTATGAATGAACGCAATTGGTAAATGTGAGCTGAGCTAGCCTGACTCGCTAGCAATGTGGCTAGCTAGTGAACGCAATTACAACGCCTGGTTGGGACTTACCACTCTCTCTCCAGTAAACATCGAGCCAAATCTAGTTGGTAGTAACTAGCCGGATTGGGTGATCAATAATATCCTTCGTTGTCGTTACACTTGAGAAAGTTTCTAGCGTTGTAGAAAGCGTATCCGAATTGGCATCCTACTCCTTTGCTATTACCAAGCGCACTCATACATTGCCTTCATTCACCCCAACCTGGTCAGTGGAACAGGGCATTGCAACGTTCCCAGGATTGCATTGCATTGCATGCGGACCAAATCGTTCTCCTCCTCCCAGAAACAGTTGCGGCGGCGTGGAGAGCGTGTTTGTCACATCAGCCGCATTCATTTCTGACGTCGAAGAAACGTAGAGGGGATGTGTTCATTCCGTCAAACAACATATTCGTTTCCAAACTGAACGAAACAAGACAGGACTTTTTCGTCGAAAACAAATGATATATCGTTCGAGTGGTTTAATAAAGAGAAATAAGGTTATCTGTTTTGCAATATAGTTGCATGATCTTAAACACATCAACATATTTCCCTCTTTCTTGTATTTAAACTATATCTAGGCCATAATACTTGACTGCTGACATGTACTCTTGGTGATGGTCTTAATAAACAAATTAATAATACGGACCGGTTGTCAAATATCCCTTCAAAAGTGCCACTTCAAACAATGCCTGATTCAGTACACAGTAAGCAGTAATGGGCCTTCAATTTAATAAAAATCACTTCACTTGTACAAAATCATAACATATAGAGGTTGCTGCAGAGTGGGTTTTAAACCAACCTGTTTCAGAAAAACCTATCGCCTTTATCTTTCGCCATTTTCCTGTCAAATAATGCATAAAGGGTCTGAACAAAAATAACGAGGCTGTAGGCCATGTATGGTCGAGAAAATCAGAAGTCAGCTATAGTCTAAAATATATAATTACTCATCCACTGTGACCATGTATTGTGTGGCATGTTACATCCCGCTGCTATCTCATCTCTGAAGCTAAGCAGCAGGTTTGGTCTTGGTCGATCTCTGGATAGGAGGCCAAAAGCAGCTGGACGTGTTGCTGGAGGGCCAGTGGGGTATATTTCCTCAATTCTAAAGATTACATCAAGTTTCCGAGTGCTGTGTTTTTAATTGAATGTAAAATAAATGTTGTGATTCTGTGGTCTGAAATATATCATAAGGCAGTTCTGATTTCGACTCTATTGTCCCCTGTCAACTCGATCCTGACTAAATATCTCCTTAGGGGTGAGTGTGCTGGCACAAATTATTTTCCCTACAATAATCTTACGGGTGCTACACATGGGTGTAAAGCGCTTTGTGTACATTAGTTGGTATAATCGCAATTACATTTTTCCAAATTAACCAAAATGGATAATGGAATCAGCCTGCCCTCTTGTGGCTAATATTATCATCTGAAATGTCATAATATTGTTTCTAGAATAAAAGTAACAAACTTCAACCAAGAACTTGAAATTGAGTGTTGTTTTTTTACTATAATTATTAAACAAAAATGAAAAAGACAGAAAAATAAATCACTCTAAAAGAAGAACTCAAATGATCCCCATTCCCCAAATTGCATAGTTATTATCAACATTAAAGGCTAAGTAGGGTTCTGGTTCTCTGGAGTAGAAATCACTTTGACCCAACATGAACATTAATTTACTCATGGACTATATATTGGAATAACGATTAAAATGTGATTCATACTAAAATGTGACTTGCTACATATATATATATTGCATTTTATTTGATGATTGAGCATTAGGCAAAAATCTGTGAATAGCAAATAACAGCACTTTCAATATTGAGATTCGGTTCACAACGTTCAAGAAAAATAGGCGTTTGTAAATACTGCTCTGTTTTAAACAGGATCAATCAAGCAGACAGAAAGCTCTGCTTGTCGAGTTCAGTTAGTCATACCAGCTGCAGTTCAGCCCTCGTGCACATCATACACACCTGGACGTTTTTAAAAAAAGATTACTAAAGTATAGCGTACTGTTAAAAGTCCAGTTAGCGGATTACTTTGTTAGAAGTTTAGGTAATCTCATAAACATTACTAAATTCGAATAAATTGATTTGAAATTAACAATTACAGCTAACGTTTACTATTGTATTTTCATTAAATTCGTTAACATCAAAGTTAGCTAGGTTAGCTATTATTTTTACATTTTGTCGTTATTCTGAAATTGTCACAGTAGGCTAGCAACAAACTCTGGTTTGGTTCAATTTCAGTATCGTTCTCTGTTTCTATGAAAGGAATGGATGAACAAACTGTCGCAATGACTTCTGAGAAAATAGTGCTGCCAGGCACCTCAGCAGTTTCTCTCAACAAACGGTAAGGCTTACTGTACTGTACCCAGCACCAACTAGATCCATCTCTTGCTCGTTACCACAATTTTGAGTACATATAGTGATTTTTATCAGAAAGTGTTGGCGTCAATTCAAAAGTTTAACTCCAATTAAAACTGTTACTCTAAAAGCAATCAGTGCCTTTCCTTAACTGTCTGGAATTTAAATGGAATTGTCTTCCAACTACATTCTCAGTTTCTTATTCAAAAGCCTACTGGCAAGACCACATACTACAGTTGTTTGGAGTTGTAACCACGTGTGTTCATGGACATTGTATGGGCTATTCAAAGAATGCAAATCATTTAGCTTAAGTTTGTAACCATGTCGTTGTATTTCCCGGGCCAGCTGCTCTGGCATGCCAGCAGTTATTCTTTTACACCCTGTCACCTATCCTTAATCTACATTTTTCAAGGGTGTCAAACACATTCCACAGTGTCAAACACATTCCACTAGTGTCTCCTGGATTTCGTTTTTATTTGCTTTCAATTGTCCAATTTAGACATAGACAACCATGTTAGGGGACTTCTCAGAAGCTGTAAATAATCACTCAAAACACAGGAGCGATCGCCTGAATGGGGCAGTGGAATAAATAGTCTCACATTCAGGGTTCAATATTAACTTTTTCATCCACACAGCCAAATGGCTAGTGAATATTCAAATTTTACCAGCCACTTAAAATACTTTAATTTTTGGCTAGTGAGTGAAGCAAATCTACCAGCCACCTGCATATTTTACCAGCACTTGGTAAATGTTGCTCATTTTGAACCCAGCTCACATTAGTACTGCATCATTATAGCAAAGTGTTCAAATCCTGGTTGCAGCATACCAACGATTCCTGGGGATCCAGAATAGGGCAGGGCAAATTGTCTTTGTGGTGGCTAAGCATCAAAATGCTACCGGAAAATGACAATAGATAAGAAACTAGCTACTTTTGCTACTAACATTGGTACATGTTGTAGGTCCAGACTATATAAATATGGTTCAAAAATGTATTTCAGATCCATATTATTCCATAGGTGTTATGGATCTTTCCTAGTGTTTTCTGCTATCAAATCAATGTGTAACAAATCAAAAGTCAAGTTGACAGGATGCTGATGGCGATGTGTGTGGTGTATTTGGGCCTTGAGGCTAAGTGGAATGTCATATTCTAGCAAGTCATTGTGGTTGGTCAGGGGCCTATGAAGCTCAGTCATGGTTGCTAACTGTACATGAACCATTTGAAACTTGCTAGTTCAGCGAGCCGTGTGTTGAGATTCAAACTGTTACTGCTTTGTAAGATGTGCATGGAGGAAACTAGATGTTTGGCTGTTCTGCACCAGCTTAAATCACTGCCTTGATGGCAAGTGAAAACCACAAATTCTATGACTTTGCTCGAAACCCCCAGCATGATGGCATATTGCTGCCCGGGATATGGGATAAATAAGTCAAATTATCTACCCTGCCATGTCGCTCTCCAGCGACTCCTTGTGTTCAGATCGGGTGCCTTGAAGTTCAATCATGGAGGAATAGTTGGTGAGTGTAAAACCTCCCACACATGATCTGACTAAAGGCTTCTGTGTTGGATGAGCAGTGTGAAAAATAATTGTCCGGCTCAGCGACATGTGATTGGATGAATCAAGTGAGTGACCTTCACCATCCCAAAGATCTGGCCAAGGGGTTGCAGAGCTGCCAAAATGACAGGGTAGGAAATTGGACAAGACCAATTGGAAAGGAAGGAGTGGGAAAAATTAACAACAAATTTAATTTGGTGAAGATATGGAATGAGTTTGACACCTGTGCCTAATGCTTATCCTTGTTTATTTATCAACTGTTACTTGTCCAAGCTTTACAACAATCCTGATGAAGCAGCTGCAGCCAGTGGATGTGCAAACCAACATGCATCAGCTACAAGCAGCCAGTGTTGGCAACAGGAAACTGGCTCAGAAACTGGAGAGGAGGATTGTGCAGGCAGAGGTTTGTACTGGACCACGTTTCCCCAAAGCAGTGCACACCATTTCTCAACAGCCTTTCAAATTATTATTTTTCTCAAATTTGGTGTTACTGGTGAAGAGGTGTAGCTCGATGAATATGGTTATGACATTTTGTTTGTAATTAATGTCCTTAGGTTCAAGGTTGTTTAATAAAAGACAACCAGATCATGCTAATTATTTGGATATTTACACATTCTTCGTAGCAATTCGATATGAATTATGGTAACTAAAGATGTTGTAAAATGCATTCTTAGTATGACTTTTGTAGATTGACCGAACATCAACAGCAATATACACTGCTCAAAAAAATTAACTGGAACACTAAGATAACACATCCTAGATCTGAATGGATTAACTAATTGTATGAAATACTATCGTCTTTACATAGTTGAATGGGCTGACAACAAAACCATACAAGAATTATCAAGGGAAATCAAATGTATCAACCCATGGAGGTCTGGATATGGAGTCACACTTAAAATCAAAGTAAAAAACCACACTACAGGCTGATCCAACTTTGATGCAATGTCCTTAAAACAAGTCAAAATGAGGCTCACTAGTGTGTGTGTGGCCTCCACGTGCCCGTATGACCTCCCTACAATGCCTGGGCATGCTCCTGATGAGGTGGCGGATGGTCTCCTGAGGGATGTCCTCCCAGACCTGTACTAAAGCATCTGCCAACTCCTGGACAGTCTGTGGTGCAACGTGGCATTGGTGGATGGAGCGAGACATGATGTCCCAGATGTGCTCAATCTTCCTCTTGCAGGAACTGCTGACACACTCCAGCCACATGAGGTCTAGCATTGTCTTGCATTAGGAGGAACCCAGGGCCAACCGCACCAGCATATGGTCTCACAAGGGGTCTGAAGATCTCATTTCGGTACCTGATGGCAGTAAGGCTACCTCTGGTGAGCACATGGAGGGCTGTGCGGCCCCCCAAAGAAATGCCACCCCACACCATTACTGACCCGTCGCCAGACCGGTCATGCTGGAAGATGTTGCAGGCAGCAGAACATTCTCCACGGCGTCTCCAGACTCTGTCACGTCTGTCACATTTGCACAGTGTGAACCTGCTTTCACCTATGAAGAGCACAGGGTGCCAGTGGCGTATTTGCCAATCTTGGTGTTCTCTGGCAAATGCCAAACGTCCTGCACGGTGTTGGGCTGTAAGCACAACCCCCACCTGTGGATGTCGGGCCCTCCTACCACCCTCATGGAGTCTGTTTCTGACCGTTTGAGTGGATACATGCACATTTGTGGCCTGCTGGAGGTCATCTTGCAGGGCTCTGGCACAAAGGCAGAGGTAGCAGTCCTGCTGCTGGGTTGTTGCCCTCCTACGGCCTCCTCCACGTCTCCTGATGTACTGGCCTGTCTCCTGGTAGCGCCTCCATGCTCTGGACACAACGATGACAGACACAGCAAACCTTCTTGCCACAGCTCACATTGATGTGCCATCCTGGATGAGCTGCACTACCTGAACCACTTGTGTGGGTTGTAGACTCCGTCTCACGCTACCACTAGAGTGAAAGCACCACCAGCATTCAAAAGTGACCAAAACATCAGCCAGGAAGCATAGGAACTGAGAAGTGGTCTGTGGTCACCACCTGCAGAACCACTCCTTTATTGGGGGTGTCTTGCTAATTGCCTATAATTTCCACGTGTTGTCTGTTCCATTTGCACAAAAGCATGTAAAGTTGATTGTCAATCAGTGTTGCTCCCTGAGTGGACAGTGTGATTTCACAGAAGTGGGATTGACTTGGAGTTACATTGTGTTGTTTAAGTGTTCCCTTTATTAATACTATTAATACTGTGTTCATTTAGGTTTCTGATCATAGAAAAAAACCTGGGTTTTTTATTATTGCAATTAAATCAAGAACAAGAAAGCAAACTCAATTCCATATATTAACACAACTAAGAAAATCTGTTAAACAACTCAGCAACTCTTAGTAATTTAGCTAGGGAGACACTCCTAGGTTTCCAAGACTTTGAGGCAGGACAAGAAAAACCTGCAGTAGGTTGTATACAAGTACTTAACCACACAATCACTTTATTGAAGGTATACTTGGCTTATTCTCAAGATTCTGCCATAATATCATTCATAATAATACTTTTGGATATATTCCCAGCAGCCAAGTGTGCTTCTATTATTTTCCTCATGGCTTTTTTTCCATATGTCACAGTGTAGATCATCCTCAGGGACTGTCTCTAATAGTATAGTTGCTCCAGTGAGCACTGCTCTTCCAACAGGGAAGGCTTTAGTCCGATCATGCACGGGATGATTACGCTCACCAACTATATTTCCGTGATTGAATTTACAGGCGCCCAATCTGCATGCAAGTAGTCGCTGGAGAGCGTTGTGGCAAGGTAGATGATTTGGCCTGTCTTTCCCAAATCTCGGACAGCGCTATGCCAAATTGCGTGCCTCGTTCTGCAAGTCCGAGAAAAGTCGAGGAACCCATAGTCAGGCTCTAACCACTGACCTTAATGACGTAGACTGTCCTGCAATGCAGCAACTTAGCCCCTTATGCCACTCAGTTCCCTAAGTTTCAAGTTTTGATTAACTATATTAACCCTAAGGCAATCATTTTAGAAACCAAAGATTATGGATATTAGTAGCCTAGATGCAGATAAAGAAAATTCATTTTGAATTTTTGAGTATTTTGAATGTTTGGATGTCCACAGATCATGAAGGTGCGCCTGGAGAAGGGTAAGTTCTCGTTCCGGCTGGGTCAGCCCATTGGGAGTCTGACACAGCGGGGCACAAGAGGCTGGGGGTTTGCTGTACGGCGACGGCGATGGATGTACAAGGGAGGATTCAGAGTGCCTGGAAACATCCGAAGAAGCTTCTTCAGGGCAGGATTTTCTTCCAGAGGTGGGTTTACTGTGTTGTTTCTTTGTTTTGTGTACCGCAGGACCTGGCTTTGATCTGACTTCGAGAGATTTATTTTATGTATCTTGCAAAAGATCCAGAAGATTCTGCGTCTTTGTGGATCTCTTTACGCTTTTTACATAATCTCCCTAGTCAACAAGAACAATTCCTAGCCGTGCTTATATATACCCACCATCTCTGACCGACCACAACATTACTTTATCTTTTCCTGTCTGAATTAGCTTTTCCAGTGTATTTTTTTTCCGCCTGACCATGCATCCCCTGACTTACCACCTTAGGCAGGGTAAACAGTGTAGGCCAGAGGGGCCGCAGAGGGTTCCAGGGACGTGGACGCGGAGGATCTAAAAAAATCCCCACCAAGGAGGAGCTGGACAAACAACTAGACGACTACATGTCCATGACCAAGAGGCGCCTAGATGCTGATTTGGATGCGTACATGGCCATGGCGGGCTCTGACTATATGGAGTAGAACCCTGCTGTGAACCCACTATGGAGGAGCAGTCTCAATGCACTACTATTTAGGGACCATTCATTAGTAAAATAAATAGCGGCAAACGAGGCAATCCATTGATATGATGAAGTACTATTTTGAACCATCTGTGACACATTCAGGCCCAGATGTATGTTATCTGACAAAGCTGAATATACATAACCAAATTGTATGCATTTTATTTTTTACACAAATATATCAGACCAAGCAGCCTATGCAAAGCCATATTTGAGCTGTTAGACCACACAGTAAGGGTGATGTAAAATCCCAAAAAGTATAAAGATCTGCAGGCATTTGCTTCATAGTAGTTACTTATTCTGAATTTATCAAAGATTTGTCTTCATCTTTGTTCTGGTACAGTATGAGCTGTCCATGACCTGTTCTGTATAATCTTCAAAGTTTATATTTGTTATGTTATATTGTTTTTTTTCCTTCCACAACAGATGTGAGAAATTGTTAGTGAGTCATTTTGAAAATAGGAAAAATGACTAGTTGTCAATATATTTCAATGTTTGCATAGGTTGTTAATTAATTTGATGTAGTTCACATTGTTTTAATAAAATGTTTTCTACCAGAGGTTATTTCAGACCCTATTTAGGGAGGTTTATCCCCCCTGGCTTGCGTCTCAGGCCCCCTGAAAATGTCATTTTCTAAAATCATTAAGGGTACCGGGTGTCAACATGGACATCTTTACTAATATTTCTATAACGGTAGATTCTAGAAGCTAACACTATCCGAAAGATTCAATTCTGCTGAATAGAACAGAGGGTTGTTTTTCAACTTGGTGCATCATAGCCAGATAGAGTGAATTGCAAAGATTTTTACTGTAGCTACAATAACCTATATAAACAAATCAACTACAACATCATCTCTTAACTACAATAACCTGTATGAACATCTCCAGTCTGGTTTCCCCCTAAAAACAGCACCTACTCCGTGTCACTGACTTCAGCCTACTGTCCTCACTGAATGTCTGGCTGGCATTGGTATCGCAGGGGGTGCACTCCTCTTACCTCAGGGATTGCCAACAGTTTGTACTACCTAAACACCATGAATCAGCATGTGTGTCCCCCAGGGGTCAGTGCTTTGTCCTCTCTTCATCATATACCTTCTACCCCTGGTCAAGATCATGAGATACCATAAAATCACCACTTCCACTGCTATGCTGACGACACCCAGCTCTACCTCTCAAATATTATGTTAAAATCACCTATATGCAAGTGAATCCTTTAACACCCTTTAGTCAGACACCTGTCCCTTACATTTGTATCGACGCACTATTAAATTGAACTAGTGGCACAGAAGATTTTTGGCCCAATATTTGCTCTACAGAAAATTAACATGGCAGATTTTATGTGGGTGTATTGTACCAAGTGAAACATTGTGAAATGTTTGAAAAACAGCCTTAAATGGAAATATTGGGGTGTGGCCTGCGGCGCCACCTATGGGCTACTTGATGTTTGGGAATTACTCGTGGCTTGGAGTTTCAATGTGCCAAATTAGAGGAAAAGGTTACCAGCACAGCATCATGGAGGAGAGTAATACTACTACCAATAGCAATAGTTATATAGGAATCCTAATAATAGTTCTACAAGACTTATATGGATTCAATTGAAGTGGGATTGGAGACTTGTAAATAAAGTAAAATAAAAATTTAGTACCAAATCTGTACCAGCAAAACGGTGAAACATAGCAGATAAAGAACAGTAAATATCTGTAAAGAAATACAGAGCACAAAAAAACTATATTTTTAAAGTGTACCACCATGGGGGCCAGGTCCTTCAGCTGTTCATCTCTCCACCATGGGGGCCAGGTCCTTCAGCTGTTCATCTGTCCACCGTGGAGGCCAGGGCCTTCAGCTGTTCATCTATCCACCGTGGAGGCCAGGTCCTTCAGCTGTTCATCTATCCACCGTGGAGGCCAGGGCCTTCAGCTGTTCATCTATCCACCGTGGAGGCCAGGGCTTTCAGCTGTTCATCTCTACACCATGGGGGCCAGGTCCTTCAGCTGTTCATCTGTCCACCGTGGAGGCCAGGGCCTTCAGCTGTTCATCTCTCCACCATGGGGGCCAGGTCCTTCAGCTGTTCATCTATCCACCGTGGAGGCCAGGTCCTTCAGCTGTTCATCTATCCACCGTGGAGGCCAGGTCCTTCAGCTGTTCATCTATCCACCGTGGAGGCCAGGGCCTTCAGCTGTTCATCTATCCACCGTGGAGGCCAGGGCCTTCAGCTGTTCATCTCTACACCATGGGGGCCAGGGATCAGATTGGATTCATAGAAAATATTAGATCTGAACATATACTATGAACTTCTTACATTTGAGTCATTCAGCAGTTGACCCATCCAGAGCAACTTACAGTAGTTCAGGGACATCACCTGGAGCAAGGGCTTATTTAGGAATGCAACATTTGGCCGACTCAGGAGTCGAACCAGCAACATTCCGACTATACGTTTAACTCTCTATCCACTGAGTCACCTGATGCCACCAACAGCACATTTTTTAACTTAATATTAACTTTAATGTTGCGTGGTATATTGTCCATTAACCTGGGTGGTTCCAGCCATTATTGAATGAGTGCACAATATATGAGACATTATACTAGTATATTTTTTTGTGTTCCAAATTTATTTGTAATAAGGGGTTTCTGTGGTGAATTATACAACAAACACTTGGAACAAATGGAGATCAGTATAATACAGAAGTAGCAAAGCACAATATCAAAATAGATAATGTTTTTAGGAAAAGGTTGCACTATGACATTCACACAGCTGGCAGTAGCTTGTTCCATTTTTTACAATGCATTTGTCACCAACATTACACTGCATTTAATAACTGACAAGGAAAACAATAGTACTTGTTCTCAGACCACTAGGTGGCACCATAAGAAAGCATTTTTTTCTTCACAATCTCTATTGTTAGGCAACAAGTATTTGGCAGTTGACTACAGCTATTTTTACAAATGCATAACATAAGCTATATGGGTTATTCTAATTATATTTATTTTGAATAATAGTATTCATTCAGAGATTAAAACTAAAGATGAATTTAACATACCTTTGTGGAGTTAAGTTAATCAAGAGGTTGACAATGTCAATCAAGCCTAAAATATTTTTAAATGATGGCAATATCTCATTATTTCTTTAATAGTTTGCAGTGGTCTACAAAAGTAACCAAAAAAAGCTGTTGGGAGTATTTACTATTTGTCCACCAGATCATGACTTGTTAGAATGCAGTCTTGAATTGCAACTTAAAAACAACTGCTTGCCCATATTTTAATAGTTTAACCAACAGTAACTTGCTTACTATTGGGTGGAATCTAGGGCTTAACTCAAAACAGACTTTCTTGTTTATTGAAGTTTCTTGGTGCTAAAAAGACAACTGTCACAGGTGGTTGATTTGGTCACCCTCCTCTGGGTCTACAACCCCAATTCTGAAAATGTTGGGATAGTATGGAAAATGCTAATAAAGAGGAGTAATTTATCAATGTACTTTGATTTGTATTCAACCAAAATGTATATAGACAAGGTATTTGATGTTTGGGTTTTGGGCATTTCATCTTCTACAAGGCACATTATAATTAAATGAGTAAATAAATCTGGTCAAATCTCGGTGCATAAAAGGCAAGGCCGAAAAACCACTTCTGAATGCAAGTGATCTTTGATCCGTCAGACGTCACTATCTTTAAAACCATCATGAGTCTGAAAAGATTTTATGGGCTCGGGAATACTTTGGTAAATCTTTGTCAGTCAACACCATTCGCCGCTGCATCCACAGATGTAAGTTAAGGCTTTACTATACAAAGCAGAAGCCATACATCAACACTGTCCAGAAGTACCATTGACTTCTCTGGGCTCAGTCTCATCTGAGATGGACAGTAGCACAGTGGAATTGTGTTTTGTGGTCCAACAAGTCAACATTTCAAATATTTTTTTGACAAAACAGCCACCGTGTTCTCCGGGCCAAAGAAGAAAAGGAATATCCAAGCTGTTATCAGCAACAGGTCCAAAAGCCAGCGTATGTCATGCTATGGGGGTGTGTCAGTGCCCATGGCATCACACATCTGTGAGGTTACCATTAATGCAGAAAGATATGTACACATTTTGGAGCAACATATGCTGCCATCCAGATGTCGTTTGTAGGGACATCCCTAGATTATCCAGGACAATCTAGTTGCGTAAACAGAGTGCGGGTGCTAGCATGGCCTGCCTGCAATCCTGAGCTGTTTCCAATTGAGAATGGGTGATACATTATAAAGCACAAAATAAGGCAACGAAGGCCAAGTACAATTGCACAGCTGAGGACATGCATAATGGATGAACGGGGGAAAATTCTGCTTGCAAAACTGAACCAACTGGTGTCTTTAGTACCCAAACACTAGATGTAATTAAAAGAAAAAGTGATCATACAGTGTAAAATAGTCGACTGTCCCAACTTTTTGGAGTGTGTTGCACTAATCAGATTTGAAATGATTTTCCAACATAAATCTAATTCACAAAGTAAAACATCAAATAATGTGTTAATAATTATTGTTTTTCAATAGAGTACAGGTTGAATTGATTTTACAAATGACTTTTTTTGCATGTTCTATACTGTCCCATTTTTTCCAGAATTGGGCTTGTAATAAAGTTACAAAAACTCAAGCATGTCTTTGGTGTCATTAATCCCAGTATCACAGACTAGGCTACAGAAATATTCTTTTTCCTGATGGCAATTTGTGCTCTTTGATACCAAATGCCTTGTAGGGTCTTTTGACTCCTCCCATAGTATCAATTGTATTAAAATAGCACCTAATGCAAACACATGAACAAGCAGGGTTGTAAAACACAATCACACCAAAGCTCAGTACAAGAAGAGCAGGGCCGTTTTTATGTTTACATTTGCAATCTATCAGCTTTTCCAATGCCATTTATTTTTTATTTAGTTTGAAATGTTAAACAAATATATGTATTTTTTAAATCCTATGTAATTGGCACAGATTGTAAACAGGACAATACTGTGATTGGCTAATACATTCACAGTCCCAGTAGTGTCACGTCTCCTAATCCTGGGACTCACCCTCACAATGACAGTTTTTTTCACAATTGCTTACCCATTAAAACTGGTTCTTCGAACAATATACACAAAACTATTTTTCCCCCATTCATTAGCATTATTCCCTAGTTTTTACACAAATCTCTTTAATTTGGTTAAACACAACTCTCTCGCTGTAAAGCACAATTTTAACAAAGTTGTCATTCAAAAACAGTGCCATTCACCAAACTTAAATCATTGCAAAAAACACACTCAACAAAAAATTGTTGAGGTTTAAACACAAACAAGCATACTTGTCAAGCAATCAGGACATGAATAAACAGAGCTACAGATCAGCTCACTTGTGGGCTAAGAGACAATCAAGGCGAGTAGTTTCACCGGTGTATCAATTATTTGAACTTTCAGAAATTAAGTATATTTGTGTAAAATCTGTCAATTCTTTATAGACATAATGTACAATTATATTATCATGTGAGTGAATCACAACATTCTCAGGAAAAATTCTGGAAAATCTTATGTGTATGTATTTATTAAAACCTTTTTTCATAATTCATTTCAGCAATATATGGTTATTCAGTGTTGTCACTTTATTGGATGCTTCTGTATGAATCAGTGCAATGTTCATATCACATGTAATCTGGCTTTGAGTAAAATACTTTAATTTTGTGTGAGCTAGGTGTTTGGCCACATTTTGTGAGCATGAACAAGGGTGATTATGGGTCTACAAAAATGTAGTACACATTCTGTAAATCTGTGTGTTTATTTGGTTGGGGTCTCATCTACTTTTCCCCCCCCCCCCCCCTGGCCTTGTCCAATTCACTTTTGTCTCTGTGTCAATTCCTTAGCAGGGTCAAATGCTTCCAAGCACATATCGCCATGCTGTACCCTTCCTATAACACTTTTTGTTCAACACATAAGCCTTTAGGTTGATAAGGCCTCACATTTGGGTGGTGAAAGACCGCATAAAAAGAGAACATAGGATGTGAGTTCTATCACAGAGAAATAGTTGGTAAATGTGTAATCCTTCAGTCTGTGAGCTGACTACAAGCTTGCATGTTGGATGTGCAGTGTGATAAGAATCAAATGGCTTGGCAACATGTGGTTGAAGGAACTTAGCAGTTATGGCAACACTGCGTTAAACTTTGCAGTTCCATGCAATAATACCAGTGTGCCTGTGATGTACTGTACAATTACGCCACAAACAATTACGGAGGAGATGGAGCATGTCAGCCCTATATCCAGTATAACTGGAGGAGGTGGGGCATGTTAGTCCTATACTCCAGTATACCTGGAGGAGATGAAGCATGTCAGCCCTATATCCAGTATAACTGGAGGAGGTGGAGCATGTCAGTCCTATATCCAGTATAACTGGAGGAGGTGGAGCATGTCAGCCCTATATCCAGTATAACTGGAGGAGGTGGAGCATGTCAGCCCTATATCCAGTATAACTGGAGGAGGTGGAGCATGTCAG
>JACXGM010016324.1:0-20574 GCA_016801145.1 Umbra pygmaea | reverse complement strand
GAGGAGGGAACAGCAGGTCCTGTACTAGTTGTAGGTGCTGTGTTCACTGTGGTAGAGGAGGGAACAGCAGGTCCTGTACTAGTTGTAGGTGCTGTGTTCACTGTGGTAGAGGAGGGAACAGCAGGTCCTGTACTAGTTGTAGGTGCTGTGTTCACTGTGGTAGAGGAGGGAACAGCAGGTCCTGTACTAGGAGTTGAAGTTATTTGCATTGTAGTAGCTGTGGTTGATAAAATCCCTGTGGTAGGTTGTTGGCTAATAGTTGGTTCAGTGGGAGTTGGAGATGTAGTCAGTGTGGTCATCGGCACAACTGTGGTTTTGATGGCTGTAACACAAAGACAGAAATCATTGTGGTTGAATATATTACTGATTGGTTGTTTGATTTTTATATATGTTGGTAACTCACTAACTGATTGAGGGACATGACAGACTCTGGGCACCAGTGTGACAGAGTATCATTGACTGTTGTTTTCCAGGTGCTATGAGTTATGTTTTAGCACACTGGGTCCAGTGATATGTTCCTGTCAGCTACATTTTACATAATCATCAAATGTGTCACAGGTCACCAGAAAATAAAGCATGGAGACTTTGGTTCCAGACATGAATTCAGATGTTTACTTTAGCAAAAGTAGTCGGATGCCAGATGATTTAGCTTCCTGAACGTCTTCTCATTGAATGACACATTTTCACTGATCTAGCTAGCATGCCATTTATAACATGACACATTCCCCCTGAAATACACCATAAATACCATAACAATGTCCCTATCAACATTTCAACGTTGACTTTTCACCTTTCATATGCTGTTCCACCTTTCATATGAATCAATAGAATAGGAAACCAATGTTCACTGTGTCCCATTAGATTACCTGTATTGTGCTGTCTCACTAACATTTCACTGAAACCTTCCCTTTATCTACCTTATATGGAACCTCCAAAGCATTGCCATCATCCAATCATGATTCTTCCAAAATAATCAGCAACAACAACAAACAAAAACAGGAACAACGCATATGATCTTTTCACATGCTTGAGCCACTGAAAAACAAATCTGAAAGATAGAAAATAGCAAGATTTCAAGGGGACACATCCTCTCCCCTGGCTTTGTTTAAGGCCTGGTTGTATATTGTTGAATGTCAACCCCGTTAGTGTCATACTCACGTCTTCCAGCTTTGACGATCACACAGCGCAGCTCAGAATGATATGTGAAACTAAGAAGAACGACAGAATTAACAACTGCTATGTCCAGCTGTTTGAATCATTATAACAAAGCAAAGCCACAAACTACAAATAAAAAAAAATGTAATAGTTTAAGCAGTAACCTGCTTGCTATTTCCTATAATTCATGTAACTTTCTTGACAGCAGGATACACAAAAAGTTTTTTTCTTCTTTTGTGTAGAATTTGTTTTCTTATTCTAGTCAAATAAGTCAAGAGTACTAATTCAGTGGTGCCACATTGATTTAAGTCAAACTGTCTACAGACAGACCTGCCATTCACTCCCACGGCGATGAAGCACACAGGATAGAACCCTCCCTCCTCATCATTATTTGGCGTCCATTTTAATCGGTACACTCCTGGGCCTGTGGTGCTTTCTGTAATGCGTTGAGGTCCACTCACCAACAGCTCTGAAACCCTTCACACAGGATGAAAGACAATCCAATCAAGATGTATATTAATTTAATTTTTGTAGCTCCCAGTAGCTACAACAGAAAATAATCAACCATATTTGCTCAACAACAAATCTACAGTAATTTCTTTTAAAAATAGATCAAATAAAAATAAAACAGAACAGAAATGAAACGATGTAAAAGTATAAAAGCAAGGGGGCTGCATGGCATAGTGGTCTAAGTCGGTTCCTTGCAGGACAAACTGCCCAGAGCTCCATCCCATGGCAGTGCTATGCCAATTTGCCTATTCTCTATTGCACACAGCACATTTAAATCTTGAATTCTATTTACTTTTTCGAACTGATGGCACCAAAACTGTATGATGTCGCAAGGGGGAAAAGTACAATGACAAATGTATAGTACCCACAGTAAAGCATGATGGTGGCATTGTTATTCTGTGGGGTTGTACGAGTGCTGCAATTGTCGGGGAATTGCAATTCATTGACGGCCTTATGAATTCACAGATGTACTGAGAAATACTGACAGATAAGATGCTACCATCTTTTCACTGGGTCGCCGTGCACTCATGATAATTACCCAAACCATACTTCCAAGGCCACTGCTGCATTTCTGAGGAAAAACTGTGAAATTGATTCAGTCACCAAGTATGTCACCTGACCTCAACCCAAAAGAACACCTATAGGAGTTCTGAAAAGACAGATCAAGCGTCATTCTCAGTCCAGTATCCAGGCTTTGAAAGAACTCATTCTCCATGAATGGAAAAAGATAGACGTGGCAGTATTTTGCCAACCTCTTCACTCCATGTCCAGAATATTTGGTGCCTTAAAACTCATAGAGGCCATACAAACTATATTATTTGGTAGAATTTGTTGTAGGGTGTACTCATTTTTGCAACAGTTAATTTGAATAAAAGGTTTTATTTTCTTATCCTAATTGCGTTGGTGATCAACCTTTTATGTTCTAAATAAAAAGCACATGTTTAACACAAATATAAATATTCAAAGGGTGTGTACTCATTTATGCTGAGTACTGTAGGTAATCCCATTCAATTCTATTGAAGGCATTCTGCATCCAGGGAGACCACAAGTTTGGGGGGGTTGGGAACTGGTTGGAATACATAATGTTGAACAAGGTTCGATTGTAAAAAATGTTATGTCTACACTTTATAAAGCTGGTCTGTTCCTCTAAAATGAGTCCTGATAACACTACTTCAAGATGCCTTGCTATCAATCGCAAGCACCTTCACATCATCCTTAAGGAGCTTAAATGTTCTGAATATAGAACAGGAAGTTGGGCAAAGAATTAAGGATGAGTCAGCACGTTTCTCCCTACAAAGTGTGGATTCAAATCCACCCATGGCTGTGTGCATGATTGACAAGGAGCAGATAGCTTACAGACAGTAGATAGCACATAGCTCTTTTATTTGTTATATATTAGACTGTGATTGTAACCCAGATCTAATATATATAAGGCAGGCTAGTCAGGGTAATATAGCATTTGCCTCCTTAAAGCAAGGAAATTTCGAGGGGAACCTGCTGTTATCATGTGAGTCATGTGATGAATAGATAAGAAGCAAATTCAAAAAAACTTGTTTTATGTGATTCAAGATCAAGGGTGTGATGAGATAAGGGTCTTCTGTAAGGAACTGGAAGGTGCTAGATGCTCAGTCACCAAGGCTATAAATACCAACTGATGTTGTTGATCTGGGTACTTTCTTTACAATCTAAACTGTGCTGTGGTGAAGCCTGTCCCGCACCAGGGGGATGTAATAAACTAAGAACAACCAACTGCTGCCTGCTTTAAAGACTGCTTTTTAACCAAGAAGCTTTTCCAGCAAAATATCCATCTTCTACTTTCCCAAGGTAGATCATCTCCTTTCTTCTCCTCCACTGCAACACAGCCTCCTTGTCACAAAAGTAATGGAAGCATGTCACGAAGACTCGTAATTTGGGGCTGTTCATCCATTGAATGCCTACCGATGCGGTGAGCCTGGTCTAGCTTTGGAGGCGACTGAAAAACAGAGGAAAGGAACCCAGACAGATCTCCAACAGGGTAATTCCCCTCAGATCCCACAGGCAAGCCGACCACCCTGAGGTTGCAGCACCTCGAACGAGACACAAGGACATTCGTTGTTTCCAACCAGGCGACTGCCTGTTCCAGACCTACAATCTAAATACTGTAGTCGGACATTTCACGATCAAAGCCAGCCTCACGAACAGTGAGAGCAGCCAAAATATCCAAGATTAAATCAGCTCTGAATGCTTTCCGATGATAGTGCAGCTACGCTAGTGTAGACGGACGAGATTCTGTGATAGCAGGTGCGTGGCCAGAATCCGATCCATGACACTCTGGGTCAGTCGTAGCCGAAGGGACAACTCTAACGGGTCACGTTCCGTTTGAAACGTGGCATTTGAGGAAAATGTACATTTAAATCTAGTAAATAAAATGCACTTTGGCATAATTTAGAATGCTATTTGAACAGTCAGAAAAATTCACTAAAGAGCAGGCGCCTCCTCCATGCGTGACCACTCCACTCACATGCTCAAACCGGAACTAACGCTTGTCTAAATGAAGTGTTTCCTTGTTCATTGACTCTTACATGGACTGGGTTGCCTGTGCTTTGACAGTGATCTCCAGTGGTTGGTCAGTGGAGGTGTAGAGCACTGCTCCCTGGGCTGGAGTTGGGGACAGGAACAAAGGAAGGTATTCCCCATCTGTACAGGACGGCACCGCAAGGTCCACTGGAAGAAATGTGATATTCTGTTTTAAAAAATCTGCTACAAAGTTCAAAACTGCCCAACAGCAGGACTATTTCATCTCAATAAAATTTACTTTTCTTACATAAAAGTACAATACCAGTCAAATATTAATTTCAAATATAGCAAACATGGCATCTTAGTGAGCATGCCCGACCATGGGTGTCAATGACGTTATGTTGCTGTTATCATATTTTTGTATTCCTATAGGCTAATAAAACATATACTATACATTCAAATAAACCATAATTACAGCGCATCTGGAAAGTAATCACAGGGCTTCACTTACGTACATGTGCACATTTCTTTCACATTATCATTATGGGGTATTGTTTTTGAAATTTTTTGGGAAATAAGGAATTTCATCCATTTTGGAATAAGGGTGTAACATAACAAAATGTAGAAAAATCTAAGCATTATAAATACTTTCCAAATGCACTTTAAATCAGTAAGTAATTGAGTTCAGGTGTAGCTTTCAGGTGTTTAAGACCTGTTAGTGGACGTTTTTTTGCCAGCAGCATAGCGCCCTGTATAGCACTTTGTTTCTAAAGCTAAGCAGGGTTGGGCCTGGTTAGTCCATGGATGGGAGACCAATGCTGCTGGAAGTGGTGTTGGAGAATCAGTAGAGGGCACTCTTCCCTCTGGTCTAAAGATCCTTCCCAATGCCCCAGGGCAGTGATAGGGACATCCGTGTCCTGACTCTCTGTGGTCACTAAAGATCCCATGGCACTATTTGTAAGCGTAGGGGTGTCTGGACAAATATCCAATCAGGCCCTCATACCATCATGGCAACCTAATCACCCCCAGCATTCAATAGGCTCCTTCATCCCCTTCCCTCCCCCCACTTCTCCCCAGGCTTTAAATGAGAATATGTTCTCTGTCACCTTGCCCTTGTGAAATAATGGTTAAATAAAAAATAAAATGTGGTTAATAGTATTTAGTGAAAGAACACAGCATAATCATGCCTACATATGAGAGGAAAGAATTGTGTATTGACATTACGTAAATGTCAAAGATTTTTATTGACAATTACATTAAGTTCATGCAAAGAGTCAAAACCTCTGCTATCTGCCTTGGCATTCTGTTAATAAATATTTGGGCCACATCCTGACTGATGGCAGCCCATTCTTGCATGATCAATGCTTAGAGTTTGTAAGGATTAATGTATTCTTCTTTATCCACCCGACTCTTGAGGATCAATCACAAGTTCTCAATGGGATTACGGTCTGAGGAGTTTCCTGGCCATGGACCAAAAATGTTGATATTTTGTTCCTTGGGCCACATATTTATCACTTTTGTCTTATATCAAGGTGCTCCATCATGCTGGAAAAGGCATTGGTTGACACCAAACTGTTCTTAGATGGTTGCGAGAAGTTGCTCTCAGAGGATGTGTTGGTACCATTCATTATTCATGGCTGTGTTCTTAGACAACATTTTGAGTGAGCCCATGCCCTTGGCTGAGAAGCAACCCCACAAATGAATGTCTCAGGATGCTTTACTGTTGGCATGACACAGGACTGATGGTAGTGCTCACCTTGTCTTCTTACATCAGGTCTTCCTCCAAAAGTCTTTGCCTCACTGTGCATGCAGATGCACTCATACCTGCCTGCTGCCATTCCTGAACAAGCTCTGCACTAGTGGTGCCCCAATCCCTCAGCTGAATCAACTTTACGAGAACGCTTGCTGGACATTCTTGGGTGCCCTGATGCCTTGTTCAAAACAACTGAACCTCTCCTTGAAGTTCTTGATGATCCGATAAATTGATGATTTAGGTGCAGTATTATTAACAGCAATATCCTTGCCTGTGAATCCCTTTTTGTGCAAAGCAATGATGATGGACGTGTTTCCTTGCAGGTAACCATGGTTGACAGAGGAAGAACAATGATTTCAAGAACCACCCCCCTTTTAAGTCTGTTATTCTAACTCAATCAGCATGACAGAGTGATCTAACCTTAATCATAATCTCAACCCTTCCCCTAACCGTAACCCTAACCTTAATCATTACCCTAAAGTGTATTGTAAAACCTACCCCTACCTTACACAATTAGTTGCTTATCAACAGATAGATAGTCATATCATCAACAAACTATCAACCAACAATCTACAGAGCACCAACAGATGGAATTTGGAACTCTCAAAGTGTAACCCTACTTTCTCTTTCAAGTGACCAGCTTACAAATGCTATAAAACTACTGATTGAAATGACCAAATCTGAAAAAGGATTTATATGTAAAACTGCTTCCCTACATATTGTTAACCTACTGTGTTGTTTGTTACACACAAATAGAAATATATGCAATGCATAGTCTAAGAAATCGTTGTCCCATACAAATTCCTTTTTATGACTTGAAATACATGTTCGACAGCTTTTGGAATCTGGTTGCTCAAAGAGAAAGCAGCGTTGGTTTCACTTGGTGAAACTCAATACTGAATAGAACAACAAATGAAGCTTACAACCCAGTTTTGTAATGGCACACAATTGCACACTACAACAAAGCCTTTCATCGTAGTTTGTAGCAGTGTAGCTTGACAGGTAGGTAAGTCACCCAACATCAATGTGAGAGACTGTTGGAGAGCATGCCAAGATGCATGAAAGCCAATTATTTTTATTATACATTTATTATTCCACCAAATACTGATTTCTGTACTCTTCTTACATTTAGTAACATTAGTATTGTGTTGTTTATTTTCTTTGCATTATCTGAGTTCTGATAAAACTGATGTGATGATATGATGTTAACCCCAAGATGTTATGCTGCAATAGTTTATGTGCCGGGGGACTAGGGTTTTTCTGCCCACAGAGGCAGATCATATATTCATTTTGGGGTCAGAGCTGTGTCAAGGTACTAGACAGAGCTGTGTCAAGGTATGCCCAATCTAATGTTCCTGATGTCATGTTCATCCTAGGAGGACCCTAGGAACATGCGACAGGGCCATGTGGCCTGATGACTCCTTCCTGTCCCCTTCCCGTGCTCGGCCCGCTGCTGTGCTGGATCCCATGTTACTGCGGTTGATGATCCCGTTTCCACCCGATGATGCCAGCTTTCATCTCCAGGCGGCTTCACAGTCTTCCTTCGCAAAACCACCAAACTGTATTGATGCTACATAAAGACTATGGTCACAGCCCACCCTTCAAATCTTCATTGCTGGACAATAATTGAACACTGATAAACAAAGTGACCTTATTACAATGGGCTGTGTACCTTCAGATCCCTCACCCAGTACAGCCAGAAGAGGACTGGCAACCCCCTTGAGTCTGGCCTCTCTCTAGGTTTCTTCCCAGGTCCCTCCTACTAGGGAGTTTTTCCTAGCCACTGTACATCACTTTTGTTGCTTGCTTTTGCGGGTCTCGGGCCAGGTGTCTGTCAAAGCACTTTGTGCCAACTGCTGTTGTAAAAAGGGCTTTATAAATAAATTTGATTGATTGATTGATTGAAAAAACTGCATCTTTATTGATATTTTGACCATGTCAGCAAATAAATCATCTGATTGATGATATTTGAATTTAGAATTAGGGAAATTTTGTCAGTAGTTTATGGAAAAATACAAACATTTTCATTTTACAAAAATACACATGTATTAGTGGTAAATCACTTTTGAGACCCATAGATAAATGGTTTAAAAATAATTTGATTTTGAAGTGATCTTTTTTTTTACAGAGGTCTATACTAGTGAAATAAGGCAAATATATATGAAAATATGTATATATGTATTATGGATTTCATGTAGCTTACTTTATAGTAGTTATAATAATTAAGCAACCAAAATGATCCTCTGGCTGGCTAAGGACAGTATTAAATTAAAACACAATAACAAAACCGCAGTATTAACATTTGAAGCAGTTTTACAAGTATAGGCAATTAGGCATTAAAGGAGAATTCTGGGCGATTTCAACAAATAGCTGTGTTGTTAGGAAATTTGGAGTGCTGTCAGTAGCAAGACAAACTCAAACAATCTGACTTGCCTAAACCGTGTTATCCTCCTGCTCCAGTTACTCTGAAATGGCAAGTTTTATAACATGCTTTTAGCCTCTTAACATGCTCAAAATATAATTTCAAGTGCATAGCCATGTGCAGTGATTCCTTCAGATTGAACACAGCGAATCTGACTGCAGTAATTGGCACTGCTGTGGGAGTTTTAGTTAATAGTTCCCGCACCTGTTTTGTGTTTAGAACAGGCTATAAAGTTCCAGGTTTTCCAGACTGTAGGTGGGTCATTGAGGGTTGCTATCCCTGTTACTGCTGGTGAATGCAAATTCTGGTAAAGTACTATTCTATTTTGCACAATCTCCATTATTTGTCATAGGTTGTCCTTGAGTTTTGTCCTGAGAAGGTATCCCCTATGTGTATGCAGAGTAAGTTCTGTGGCGCTCTCCAAGTCATTCCAGGCAAACAATGTAAAATCTAATTCACGTGTTGCTACTTCAATCCTCTGTAATTGTGTTAATGTGTTCTAATGTAGATTCTTTGTTTTGGGCACCACAGTTCTGCAATCTCTCAACTACCTTCATTGTGATAGAATTACCTGTTCTCCCTGAGTGAGCGTGTTGACTGATGAGCCAGAACATCAATTAATTACTTCCAACGATTTAGGAACATTATATAATTTCTTCTGTGTTCCCCTTTAAGTTTAATTTGGGACTTAAATCTTGACATTGCCTTCATGTCCATAATGTATATGTCAGTGGTTGAATCTTTAATCTTCTCCAAATCTAGTTCCCAATAGTATGTATTTATGCGGCCATATTTGTTTCTGCTGGTTTGTATGACTTTTTCCACAGAGGGATGCATCTTACCTAATTGTATATATAGAGAAAATAATAAAAGATGGATATTTACCTATTATTGCAAACTGAACAGGCAGTTTACTGAGTGTATCACCAGGTGTCCTGCTAGATTGAGATCCATCAGTGTAGGAGAGAGAGATGGACTGGGCAGGAAAATCCTCCATCATCATCTGAACAGCATACATTCCCATTTTATTACTCTGGCTAGAAAAGGACAAAGTGCAGGACGCCTGAGGGAGACAAGAACATTGAACATGCATCATCAGATCAACAGAGTATCTGAAATAAATAACTACTACTTTAATCAGTTTGGCTAGCATTTTACATATCTAAAGGGAAGCATCTACAGTAACTTTGATAGTATATGAATGGGAGGGAAAAAATACAAAATTGAAATGACAAGACCACTGCATTTAAAACAAGTGGTTTGAATGCTGATTGGATGAGAGCCATGGTATACCAAGCAATACGGCAGGAATTGGTGGTATTGGGAATATAAGGCTTTGTTTTATGGCCCATGTAATGTCCTTTCAGGTACAGCAGACCACCTCAACCTCCCTAGGTCCAAGCTACAAGTCTTTGGCGATGGCGCTTTCTCCAGGGTTGCTGCTAGACTCTGGAACTTCCTACATCATTTGTGTCTGTCTCTGTAATCACGTTGGCAGCAGAGATGGAGGCAATATAAAGGAGTTTCCTCACGATAGCAGGCGAGCGTCATCTCCTCCGATCTGCCGGCGAGGTGTAGGTTTGTGTGCAGGTGGTGTAGATGACTGAAGCAGCATCCCTGCTAGCTGGGCTGGAGAGGTGGCAGTCTGGAGGACCCGGCAGATGGAAAGAGCCCGGTCGGGAGTAGACATCTTCCAACAAACCCTTTAGGTCCCGACCCAAAAAAGATTTTGGAGAGAGCGAGGGGAACCTCTCAATCTGGTCTCTCTCAGGCTGTCAATAATGGTACTGTCAATCTTAACTCCTGCGATCTCTGTTGTTGTGTGACATTCTGTAAATATGTTTGCAGTAGAGATGAATAGAATGAACCGAATGCAGGAATTTCTCCAGTCGTCATCTTTATTGCAGAAGACAGGGATGAACAGATATAGAATAGCTTTCTGGAAGTGCTGATAACATAAATAGAATTGAGCTGCACACCGGTAATCAATGATTGGTAGGAAAGTCATTTTAACCAGGGTGTGTTTGGCAGCGTAGGTGAAGGAGGCATTGTTGCAGTGGGACCGGAATGAAAGGGAACAATCTAACCAGACACCTACAGTAGGTATTTGTAGGAGTCCACATATTAGACCCATCCAGACTGGAGATTCTAGTCAGCCTGGCAGGTACGGGAAGTGTGCGGTTGAATTGTTTCCTGGCACAATTTGAGCCCCTTAATCTAAACTGAGCATCATTAAAATGCCACAGCCTACTGAGTATTGTTGCTGACCATGTCCATCCCTTTATGACCACAGTGTACCAATCTAATGGCTCCTTCCAGCAGGATAACGTGCCATGTCACAAAGCTCACATCATCTCAAACTGTTTGAACATAACATTGCATTCACTGTACTCAAATGACCTCCACAGTCACCCGATCTCAATCAAGTCAAGCAATTGTGGAATGTGACAGAACGGGAAATTTGCCTTATCGATGTGCAGCCAAAGAATCTGGAACAACGGAGTGGTGCAATAATGTCAGTATGGACCAAAATCTGAGGAGTGTTTCACAACCCTTTTTGGAGCCACAAGGAATTATGAATTCTGATGGCAAAAGAGGGTACTCGCAATCAGTGCCGGCCCAAGCCTTTTTGGGGCTCTAAGCAGGATTTCGTGGGCTACCTTTTACCATGCAGAGTCACCTGCGCAAGCAGCCGCTTAGTTTGCTTATACCTGGGGCCGGCCCTGCTCGCAATGAAGTGGCTGGTGAGTTTATAAACATGTGAAGTTGTCCAAGAGGTACAGTGAAAATAGAGCAGTAGTATTATTGTCGTTGTCAGATGCGGCCTTACCTATGTTTCAACCGTTTCAATTAAAACAGGCCCCACCATCCAAAGGGGGCCCCAACAGACCGTCAGAATCCCATAAATCTTCTATAAAAGCCACAAGGTATGAAATCAACCTTGTTGTTTGTGATCTTCTGGAGAAATACTACACTACTTACAATTCTAAGCAAAACACTGACGTCTCTGATTGGTCGAACTTGCGTGTACCATGGCGACATTTACCGCCCCCGCAAATGGCTTAAGCGATCTGAAGTACCTAAACTTTGGGTAGTTTATGTGTTTATACCTTCGCCTATATATATTATTGAAACCGGGCCCAAGATGCTTAAGGCCACTGCTGGTTGTTACTGACTTGTATTCTGGACCATATTGATAAGGGGGTGGGGGGGGGCAACCCACAATAATAAATTATGACATTGATTGTAACAGTCCACGGTGTCTAGAAGTAGAAATAGCATGGTGACCTGTAGTAGAAGGGCAAGTCTAATGTCCGAGATGGCCTGTACAGCCAAATTAGTAGTTCACGCCATTTAGCAGCCTGATGGTCTGCAGGAAAAAGCTGTTACACAGTCTATTTTTGTTTTTAACAGAATGCTTCTGAACTGGTGGTGTCTGGTGGACCTGAGTGCCTGGAACAGGCCGTGCGTCTCGTGGCTAGCAACAGCAATGATCTTTTTTTGCCATCATACCAGGCAGTGATGCATCCTGTCAATCAATCAAATTTATTTCACAAAGCCCTTTTTATATCAGCAGTTGTCACAAGGTGCTTTTACAGACACACAGCCTAGAACCCCAAAGAGCAAGAAACAATGTGAAATTGAAGCACAATGGATAGGAAAAACATGCTTCCCAGGAAGAAACCTAGAGAGGATCCAGACTTAGTGAGGTGGCCATTCTTTTGGCTGAGTGCATGTTCAATTAAGGCCAAGTTGTTTATCAGTACACATTAAGGTCCTGTGAGTAGTCCTGGGGCCTGATCCATCAGTGTCACTGTAGTAAAGATTGGAGACAGGCGCAGGTGAACAGTGATAATGCTTGATTAATGATTCCCGTTAAACCAAGGATATTTCTAGAAACACAGCTATTCCGTATGCACACGTAAGGACAGCAAATAATAATTGACAAAAGTTCAAACAAAACCACAGGCTTATATCCAGTCCCTGACAGCTGGTAATCAACTGGAAATGATGGCACCTGCGTGCGTAAGGAGCATAGAGTTGGGTAGAGTCACATAGGCCTGATTCATGCCATGTACATAGTGCGCATAGAACACAGAGAAACACAAAATTAAACCTAATGTCAATACTCCGGGGAATCTGAGTGCTGATAGCGCTTCCTTAGGGGTGCAGGTGTGACAATCAGGTATGCAGGTACAAGGACAGCCAGGTGGGCTGTGGGTGGCGATGGTGGCTATGGACAAGATTGGTGTTGATCCGGAAAGTTCTGCGTTGTGTTCCAAGGACTCCGGACATCCCAGGTCATCGTCCTACGATTTAACAGTGCATCAGAGAGTTTGGATGGGGCATTCCAGAAATAAACAGTACATCAGCGTAGAATTTTGATACTCATCCTCCACCCAACGAAATGAAGCCTGTACTATAATAAACAATGCCCCATCCAGAGGGATTGTAGGGGCATACTCGCTGCCAGCCCTAAGGCATGTATTATTTCAAAAATATAGTTGAAGTTTGATATTAACCTGACAGACAAGCTTCCTGTCAACATACTCTTGATGATGGCCCTGTTGAAAATATTGAGGGCTCTAGGACAGGATGACTTGTTTTAGCCTCCTAAGATTGTACATATGCTGCTGTGCCTTCTTCACCATGTGCAGTAACCAATCCAGACTCTCAGATAGGTGGAGTCTGAGGAACAGGAAGTCTGTTAACCTCTCAACAGCATCTCAGTTGATGAGGATTGGGTTGTGTTCAGTCTTTTTCACTCTGTAGTCCACAATATGTTCTTTGGTTTATTGGTGGCCTACAATATGTTCTTTAGTTTACTTGATGTTGAGGGAGAAGTTATTTAACTGGCACCACAATCACAGTGCATTTACCTCCTCTCTGTAGGATGACTCATCATCATTAGTGATCGAGCCTACATCTGTAGTGTCGTCACCAAACGTTGATGATCCTGTCAGAGCTGTGCGTATCAACACAGTTGTGTGTTTACAGGGAGTACAGGAGGTGGCTGAGTACACAGCCCTGTGGGCTTGCTGTCTAGGCCAGTTATTCACCCCTGGAATCAGGATGGTTGCATAACATAGGTTTGTATACCAGGCTGCTCTCATGGTGAAATGTATAAAATCGTACAAAACAAAACATTTGTACATGTGTATGTTTCCGGAGGCAGGAAAACGCAAGCCTCATATGGTTACGGAACGTAAAAAAAGTGTCAGAACCGATCCTGGAGCTCACCCTAATGGCGGAAACAGGCTAAGGCAGTCGGGGTTCCTCGCCTATTAAAGCCACTGCTCTCCTTCCACACAGCTGTCATCAGCACCATATTGGCATCAGCTGTGCTACTATGATTTCTTATTTAGGTTACATCCACTGTTGAGAGATGCCTTTGTGTATTGTTCACCGTGTTTGAGTAACCTGTATGTCATTATTTAGAATTATGTACACCACTACTGTGTTTAAGTGAGAGCCTGTAAGAGCTGCCTTATTGATTGCTGTTTAGTAAGTGTGTTCGTTCTGCTCCAGTGAGCTTCTGTATCCATTACGTTCGTGGCCTGTGTTTAGCCACCCTTTTATATTGTGGAGAGTGTGAACTCTGCTGTCGTTCGGCTGAACAAGTAAAGTGTACCGAACCACTAATCTGCGTTTGACTCCATTTCATCCCCCACACTTTGACAGAATCTCCCACCTTCTACAAAAATGGAGTATGCAGATGATCAAGCTCCAGTTTCTAGCACTGAGATCAGACTGGCTGAACACCAGGCCATGTTGGAACATCTAGGCACAGCCATAGATCAGGTGCTTCATAATATCTCTCGTCTAGAGCTACACATGACCACGGGACCTGCGCTGCCTGCGCTTAGCCCACCAGAAGTTCCCCTTGGAGTTCCAAATGCTTCCGAGAGTGGGGTAGGGGCGGTATTGTCGCAGAGGTCCGAAGCCCCTGCGAAACACCATCCTTGTGCCTTCTATTTTAGGAAGCTCCCGCCTCCCGAGCGCAACTATGACATCAGCGATTGTGAGTTGCTATCCATTGCCAGTGCCCTTAAAGCATGGAGGCACTGGGTGGGGGGGCTAAACACCATTTTCATATCTGGACCGACCACCATAACCTGGAGTACATCTGGACTGACCACCATAACCTGGAGTACATCCGGTCAGTGAGGAGGCTGAACCCTCGCCAGGCAAGGTAGTCTCTCTTTTTGACCAGGTTTACCTATGCTTTGACTTATATTCCAGGCAGCAAGAACGGCAAGGCTGATGCTTTATCACGCCAGCATGACACAGGGGAGTGCCCGGTAGATGAGAGCCCTGTCGGTCCAGAGGCTTGCATTGTTGGTCCCATTGTTTGGGAACTGGATACTGAGGTCCAATGGGCTTTGCACACGGAGCCTGCTCCTGCACACTGTGCTGCTGGCTGTCAGTATATGCCTGCATCAGTTAAGTGTATCTGCTGGGCACACACAAACCTCTCCTCTGGTCATCCTGGCATCGGCTGCACGATCATCTGTCTGGAGGACAAGTATTGGTGGCCTACCTTGACTAAAGACGTGAGGGTTTACGTCTCCTTCTGCTCGGTTTGTGCCAGGAGTAAAGCGCAGAGACACCTTTCAGCAGGGACGTTAAAGCCTCTTCCTGTTCCAAAATGACCTTGGTTGTTTATGTCTATTGACTTTCTTACCGACCTTCCCCCCTCTGAGGGGAATAGTGCGATCTTGGTGGTTGTGGACTGGTCCTTGAAGGCCTGCCGTCTCCTACCTCTGCCTGGGGTGCCCACAGCCCTTCAGATTGTAGAGACATTGTTTATGCATGTCTTCCGGCATTATGGTGTCCCATAAGATGTTGTTTCTGACCGTGGTCTCCAGTTCACATCCCATGTCTGGAGAGCCTTTATGGAAAGGTTGGGGGTCGCAGTCAGTCTCACCTCCAGGTACCATCCGGAGGCAAACGGGCAGGTTGAACGCATCAATCAGGAAGTGGGCAGGTTTCTGAGGATGTATTGCCAGTACCGGCCGGGGGAGTGGTCTCATTTGTTTCCCTGGGCGGAATACGCACAAAACTTCCTGTGAGATCCCACACGACTCAAACCCGACCACCAGATGCTTGCCAACAAGCCCACCATCTGGGCCTGGCTTCAGACGGAGACCCCGGGCTTCCTAGATTTTCCATTGGGTCTTTTGAGATGTATATTGGGGAAAATTGTGCACTGTCTCTTTAAATAGAAAATTATTTTGAAAGAAAACAGTAGGTATTCTGACTTTCTTCCTGCTTTGTTGAGCACAAGAGCAGACAGGAAGAGGTTCTAGCTCACGCATCATGTCTGACACAGGGTGGCCCACCAGGGAAAACATATCTACACAGGGTGAAGGTAGATTTATGAAACAGAAGACATTTTCAACCTACTTGCAGATTACTTAGATGAGAAATAGACCACCCCTCCCCAGCAATATTATTTTTTGCAGATCTACACAATTCATGTGGATGACCTATTTTTAAGTAAAAACTGTGAAGCTCTTAGCCATAGCATATTACCCAGATATCACACCCACTAATGCCTTATTGCTTAATTACAATCTTTGTGATTTAAATCTTAAAGGCTGATTGGCTTAAAGCCAGCATATATTAATCTATATACAACATGTATGATATCGAATAACGTTTTACTGTTATAATTGTGTTGGTATAAAAGGTTTGTAATCTGAATAAGATATTTACTACAGTATTTTTCACTAACAAAATCCATAGATTATCCACCATGACCAATAAAGCCAATCCATAATCTCAATTAGTTCTTTGATAGAACACTAAAATTCATTGTTGGGCACTGTTTTCTGTGTGAATGTATTTAGGTACTGACCGTCTGTATGGTGAAGTCAAGAGGTACATTACTTGATGTAATGCTGCTTGGTGTGTAACACTCATCTGAAGGTACTGCATATCTGCAATTGACTTCATCCCCATCTGGGTCAAAGGACAACAGCTTGAAATCTTTTGGACAATTAACAGGCACCCTGGGATGGGGCAGAAGTATAAGGAGGAGGGTGATTGTAGGAGAGAATGTATGAGAGAAAAGGTAGGGAGAGGGAGGGTACATTCATTAATTACAGTGTTTTAAACATGTTAGTCAATTGAATACAAAACATTCATCCTTTATTCACCAAATTATTTCACAATGTTAGCAACTACTTACCACATCAGAGTAAGTAGTAACACTTCATAGAGTTAATTTAACTACTTACCGCATAACAGGAATTACGGTGGTCTGTGGCGATCTGTTGACTTTCCCCTTGTCTGACCTGATGCCGAGATCGACATGAGTCAACAGCCTCCAAAAACCAATGCTATTATCATTGTACATCCAGTTACCGCCTTCAAAACTGCAAATATACAGAGATAAGAAGGCTCAGTGGCTAGGAAGTCAGATTTGCGGTCATAAGGTTGCCGTAAGATTGCCGTGTGATTTCTGGCTCTGCCAAATGTCGTTGTGTCCTTGTGCAAGGCATTTTACCCTAAGCTGCTCCTAGGAGATAACCCAGTACTTACTGTAAGTTGCTCTGGATAAGAGTGTCTGCTAATTGAATAAAATGTAAAGAATGTAAACAAGAGAACCCTTTACAAAACTAATCATCAATCTTAAATTATACAAAATGTTTTGTTACGTGCTGGGTGGTTCATTAGGACTGTATGCATCTGATATATTTTTCAGAACTTATCTGACCAATTATGCAAATAAACAATATGATAATTCTTCTGTCAGTCTGAATGAAGACTGTGTCAATCCATGCTTTCCTTCTTTATGCCAAATTCTGACACTCTCAGGGCCCTATCTTGCATCCGGCGCAATGCAGCGCAAAGTCTGAACGCTGAAGTTTCTTTGCTAGTTTAAGACTGATGCGGTTGTCAATTTCCCTTCAGGCGCTAGCAATGTTTAAATAGCAAATGCACCTGCGCCCATATTTGCACCCATGGGAGTGCTGCACAGCAAAATCACCAGTGTTAAATCAACTCTGAGAGTGTTCAATTAACACTCTCAGTGTTTATATAGAGCCAATGGGAATTATATAAACACTGAGAGTGTTGAATTAACACTCTCAGAGTTGAATTAACACTGGTGATTTTGCTGTGTTGTCTAACAGGGAGGTGTGTTCAGGATAATTCTGGGAGTATTGCTATCTTGAGGCATCGGAAAGTGATCGCGCCATTGACCAACAAAAACCTGGTATAAAGTCAATGGTGCAGCATGTCATAGTTATTTTAAAAGCAAATTAGTGCAATACACCTATGGCATAGGCACAGCGCGTGCACACTATGCTTGTTGCACACACACAGGGAAGCGCAGCAGCACACAAACATGCAAAAGATTACAAATAAAAATATTACGGCGCAAATCCGCCATCATAATAGCAATGCGCGAAATATACGAATGCGCCTGGCTCTTAAAGGGAATGGGAGAGGAATCTCTGATTGGTTTATTGCATGTTACGCCCAAAACACGCCTAATAATTAAATGAAGACACTTAGTACATCCCTTTTAGACCATGCGCCCGGCGCATGGAACCTTTTATCCTCTGTCAAAATACCAAAAGTCGATTTGGACACGCCCAAAGCGCACTTGCACCATGCGCTTCATGCCATGAGCTTCGATTAAAATAATATACTAGATGTTCCCGACCTGGCGCGTGCCAAAGTGACATCACTGGAGTGCCGTAACTATATATCCTCGTGCGTGGTGCTCACGACACTAGTTGCAGTCTTCTCCTGAACAGAGGTGTTGCAACTGAGGAGAGGCTACCGACTTTGATATTTCTATGGACTAGAAGGAGAATAAAAAATTAAACAATGGCAGAACTGGCAGCATCATTGACGTTAATGTCAACAGTGGCTAAGATTATCTTAACTGTGTTGTTATGAACGATTTACAATTTTATGATGAACCATTAACTGTGTTATTATGAATCGTTTACTGTGCCCTCAAACTCGTCCATGCTTCCTGTTTCCGTTTTGTCGCACGCCACTGAAAAAAAAGAGTGGTTCGCGCCCTTGGCTTGGGCGCTCAAGCTGAAATATAGAAGTTTCTTTCACCATGAAAGTCTATGGGAAAAAGTATTTTTGGGCCGCAGGGGGTGCAGTTCCATTTGCGCAGTTTGCCACTAAGCCCATGGTTGCTTCAACTTCCATGTCTAAGCCTACCCCCTTGGTATGCCGTTACAAGCGCAGCCATCTTTTATGCGGATGTGACAATTTCAGACAAGTGGCAGTAACTGACTGTGACGTTAGCTGAGAGTTGGCAACGCTGCTTATAATCTATGGCTGTGTCTCAATGTGCAACCCCGTATCAAGGCCAAGCGGGTAATACACACGCTGGTCCATTGGGTTTGGCGTGTCAATGTCACGCTTTACCTCGCCAAGCCCAGTTTTTAAAGCCATTAACAGATTGCTTATCCTAATCCTCCTCTGCTCCTCATGAGATATAGCCCCGATAGCCCCTGCTGACATCCCAACCCTTCATGTATTATCATTCAAGGACTTCTGCAACTGTAAAAACCTTGAAACTTGGCTCAAAAAAAATCCATCAACAATTCTGAAATAACCATCCCAACTATAACATCTTCTGTCAAGATAGAACCACTAAAGGAGGGGTAGTGGTCATTTTCTCTAAGGATATGCTACAGTCCTCTGTAATTCTACCCAAGTCTGTGCCCAAACAGTTTGAACTACTAGCTTTAAAAATACAGAAATAAGTTATTTACTATTGATGCCTGTTACTACAGACCCCCTTCAGCCCCCAGCTGTGCTCTAGATACCCTATGTGAACTACTTGCCACACTTATCCTCTGAGTTCCTATTATTAGATGATTTAAATTGGGACATGCTCAATCCACATCCAACTCTTCAGGGAAGTAAGGAACCGATACACACAATCAATCAGGAATGTCAAGACTAGCTTTTTTAAACAAAAATTTGCAACCTGTAGCAGCAATTCCAAAAGGTTCTGGGATACTGTGAAGACTATGGATAATAAGAACTACTCCTCCCATCGGTCAATCATCACATCCTTATTGGTAGACTCCGCAGCCTTGGCTTCTCCAATAACTGCCTCGACTGGTTCACCAACTACCTCTCTGACAGGGTTCAACATGTTAAATCTGAGGGTCTGTTGTCTGGACCTACGCGTGTCTCTATGGGGGTGCCACAGGGTTCAATTCTTGGCCCAACAATATTCTCTGTGTACATCAATGATGTTGCTCGTGCTGCTGGTGACTCTCAGATCCACCTCTATGCAGATGACACCATTCTACACACATCCAGCCCAACATTGGACTCTGTGCTAACTAACCTCCAAAAGAGCTTTGATGCCATTCAACATGTATTCAACATGCCTTCTACAGCCTTAAACCCCACAAAAACTAAATGCATGCTTTACTTCCTGTACCCGCCAGCCTGACTAGCATCTCCACTCTGGATGGGTCCATATTCCAGTTTGTACCGATCCAGCCTGACTGGCATCTCCACTCTGGATTGGTCCAAACTGGAATATGTGGACACCTACAAATACCTAGGTGTCTGGTTAGATTGTTCATGCTCATTCAAGCAGACTCCAAAGGCCATGTAAGCTGCATCCTTTGAAGTGCGCGGCCTTCGAAGGATGCAGCCTTCACATTGAGACACAGCTCATGTTACGTCATGTTACGTTACACATTTTCACTAGCACAGTCACTGTCAATCACATCATAGCCATGCCTTAAATCACTCCCTGCTTTATCACCGATTTAAAAAAAAATCTATGAGACCATAATTCAAAAAATGTACATCATTCTGTATTGCAGAAGACTTATAACTAGCGATAGGAGACCAGAGCATATTAACACACAGCCTTACCAACACAATGTTTAGTAATATTAACACACAACCTTATCAACACAATGTTTAGTAATATTAACACAGCCTTATCAACACAATGTTTAGTAATATTAACACCCAGCCTTATCAATACAATGTTTAGTAATATTAACACAAAGCCTTATCAACACAATGTTTAGTAATATTAACACACAGCCTTAACAACACAATGTTTAGTAATATTAACACACAGCCTTAACAACACAATGTTTAGTAATATTAACACACAACCTTATCAACACAATGTTTAGTAATATTAACACAGCCTTATCAACACAATGTTTAGTAATATTAACACACAACCTTATCCACACAATGTTTAGTAATATTAACA
>JACXGM010016323.1:0-20574 GCA_016801145.1 Umbra pygmaea | reverse complement strand
GACTGGCCTACATGTTGTGACTGGCCTACATGTTGTGACTGGCCTACATGTTGTGACTGGCCTACATGTTGTGACTGGCCTACATGTTGTGACTGGCCTACATGTTGTGACTGGCCTACATGTTGTGACTGGCCTACATGTTGTGACTGGCCTACATGTTGTGACTGGCCTACATGTTGTGACTGGCCTACATGTTGTGGTGTACTCATTTACGCAGATTGCTGTATGTCTAATCCTTCTTTATTGTAAACAGGCCCACAATGCGATTTAAATACATTTGATCAACATTTAGAAATGGTCATATTCATGTCAAGAATTTATGTTGTATCAGTTGGTAGAATAGCTACTGTGGCTAGCTAACAAAGAAATTGCTGGGTGTGGTTAAAGTTTTTTCTGTTTGTAATGCAGTGGATTGTTGACAATGACATAAACAAACATATATTACGGTTTACATTTGTATACAAGGATGGTATGCACATTTTTACTTCAATAAGGTGTGAAGTACACATACAAATAGTAACTTAAATGTAGGTTAATTTTGCTGGGTGTCAATGAGGAGATTTACTTTCCCTCGTGGGATCTGCCTCACACGTTGCTGTGAAATTTCCATTGTTTAATACATTGAGAATTTGCTGTCTGAATGCAGACACATCTGATTGGTCAACTATAAACACGGTTTTAACAGTCAGTATTCCAAATCGCATTTGAAAAATTAAACAGATTTGAGCAGTAAGGTCTGCAATGTCAACAACTCTTTAGACCAGTGACTTAAACAATTTTCAATTTGTCTACCATCTACCCCAAATGTTGATATTCATATAATTTTATTAAAAGTAATCAAGAGTATTTACTAAGTTTTACAAATTGATGCAAATTACAACCCTAATTCTGAAACGTGACCCTAAGGAAAAAGCCCCCCCCAATAAGAGTCATTTGGAAATTATATTCACACTGTACTATATTGAAAACCCATTATTAACACATTGTGATGTTTTACTTTGGGAATTTAATTTTAGAAAATACATGCATTACAAATCTGATGACGGCAACACACTCACAAATATTTGGGACAGTCGACTGTTTAACACTTTGTAACATCACTTAAGCGTTTGGGCACTGAAGACACCAGTTGAATAAGTTTAACATGTGGAATTTTCCCCCATTCACCCATTATGCATGTCCCTTCAGCTGTGCATCTATATGGTTCCTTTGTTGCCTTATTTTGCGCTTCATAATGTGCCACAAATTCTCCATCAGAGACTGGTTCAGGACTGCAGGCAGGCCATACTAGCGCACACACTCTGCCTACGCAACCATGTGCTGGTGATCTGGGCAGAACGTGGTTTGTTGTTGTCCTGCTGGAAAATGCAGGGGCGTCCCTGGAAAAGACGACATCTGGATGGCAGCATATGTTGCCCCAAAATGTGTACATTTATATCTGCCTTAATGGTGCACTCAAAGATGTGCAAGTTACCCATGCCGTGGCCACTGATTCACCCCCATGCCATGACAGATGCTGGCTTTTGGATCTGACGTTGATAACAACTTGGATGTTCTTTTTGCTCTATGGCTCGGAGAACACAACGGCTGTTTTGTCCAAAAACTATGAGACTGAGCCCAGAGAAGTAAGTGGTGCAACATGACTTTTAAAATATGACTTTTACTTTGCATAGTAAAGCCTTAATTTGCATCTGTGGATGCAGCGGTGAATGGTGTTGACTAAGAAATGTTTTTATCAAGTTATTCCGGACATGGCATTGGTAAATTGCACATCTGTGAAGGCACCATGTATTGCAGAAAGATAGGTACGCAATCTTTTCCAGGGGCGTCCCTGCATTTTCCCGCAGGACACCAAACTACATTCTGCCCCGACTACAAGAGTATGGTTGTGTGGTTTTAGAATTTTGCCAAATATCTTATGGATGGTTCTGTTCCTTACCTTGTTTTTGGATTCCCCATCTTTAGTTTTGCCTTCTAATTGCTTGCACTAACAACTTAAAACTAGTGGAGATTATAACTACTTTGGATTTTGCTCTATATTTGCTCTAATGTATGTGTTCATATCTATTTTCTTGCTTAGGATGTTGCCATGCATGGAAAAGTTAATTGTTTACTTTTGTCTTTTAATCAACTTTTGAATGTGGGGCCAATTACCTTTCATAAGGTTATTCAGTGTTTTGATGGAACTTCTCCTTTTAGGACCTGATTGATGAGTGGAAAGCAAAGGAGACCAAAAGAGGCAGCAACAACAAAACAATTGACCCCCACTCACTAAAATGGACCCCGCCCAAAGGGACATGAGCTCTAGAGCCTCCTAACAAACTGTACTTCCACTGAGCCTGCTAGAAGAGGAGTCCTGTCAACACCAGTGTTCTTCTTTACGTCCTTCCATCCCCCCTGTACAGCTGCCATTTAATAAAGTAGGGTTTCTTGTCTGGAGGAACTCTCTCCGTTTTACATTTTGACTTGTATTTATATTTTACTATGTGACACCAATCAATAATTAGCCAAAATATTGTTAAACTGTGGACATGACAGAATTTGACTTTAGTTTTAAACCAAACACTTAAATATAAGCTACGAATGTATTTTCATCTCGTGGAAGCCTTGTAACGAATGCTCTGACACAGGCGGGTCATATGATGAATCATTTTGAAATACATCTTTCTGATTGGCTGCAGCATTCTTGGTTATTTCTTTTATTAAACACAGTTTCATTTTTTTGCAGAGACAAGTAAATGTTTTTTGGGATAGAATGTAGGGCATGAACTTTGATACCTTAAGACACAGAATTTTTTCTTTAAGGAAGAGATACTGTTGTTTCCTTTTCTATGTTATTTTCTTTGTGTGGTTATAAGTATTGTGTTGAACATGTAAAGTGTCATCTTTTTTTCTAGCTTTACTGATACTGGAGATTTTCCCATTCTTCTTGTGAATCTGCCAAATGAAGAAGAAACAGTGGGCATCAAACTAGTTAAAACTAGTCCAAATGTAAAACAAGTTTTACTGTGCAAAATATACATTACTGATACAAAGTGCTCTCAGGTTCTAACATTAACATCAGTGTATTGGACATACCTGGCTGTGTGGGTGATCCTTCTGCAACATCAATCACAGTGCTTGTAGCGTCTGGACGGATTCTCCTGAATGATTCTGCGACAACAAAAGAGCATTTGGTTGCAACAAAGCAATGGAATTGTCAATACCGATTTTGTTTAAACCTTCAATGTTACTTTGCTGTGCTGTATTTTTGTCTTTCAGTTTTTGAAAATAAAAACGCCTTGTATATAAAGTCTTAACAGTTCTCACCCCCATGTAAGGCTCTTCTTCCCATAAGCCCGACAAAAAGCTCTCCCTTATTTCCTATGGACAATCAGGGAAGAGCAATTCAATGTTAAACCAAATTTAAGTCTACTTAAGGCAAAACAGTTTATCCACTTTTTGTGTTGCTGATGCGATTTAGTTCCACAATACTTGTGAATATAGTGAGCTATACTACATAGAGCCTGTTAAATCTAATGAGAGTTTTCCTGAGATGTTAATATCCAGGGAAAGGCTACAGCTTGTAAGCATTAATGTACCTGATCAGCTGTCAAATCTACAGTATTTCCTAATACATTTGCTTTAAATATTTGCCTTATTTTTTTATAATACAGTAAATGTACCGTAGTTGTATTCTAACCTAAATTAAATCCCATTCAAATTTGTCTTTATGGTTTTGCTGGTGTTTACCTGAGCGTTTGCCCATGAGTCCGTAAAATCGATGGGCTTTAGATCTTTTTAAAAGACTAGCCACTTGGCTGGCCAACGTTTCCTCCTTTGGCTCATCCTGATAAATATATAAATACATTATTTTCTGAACCGATTTATCTGAAAATTGTTTTTAATTTACAATTTTGAAATGTAAAATGTTTGGTTCATATAAAACTGACAAACAAACATCTTTATAATAGAAATCTAAATGTTCCACTTACCTGCCAGTCTTTGGATACCCAATGTTCCTTGTCAACACTATAAGACAGTCCTTGATAAGTGTACACCAGGGCATACAGGCTAACTATTACCAGCTGTAATTTCCAAATATCCATTGAGAGGTTCCTGGGTAAAATTATAGAAATATAAATATATGGTAATATTCAACTGAGTGAACACAAAATCTGTCGTCTCAGATCGGTAGAGGGCTGTGACAGTTCCCTGTCTGTCGGATCTTACGCTGAGTACTTGGATTTTATACTACCCCACAAGTCTCTTGTCCCTCCCCTTACGGACAACATCCAATCATCCTGGTCATTTAGTACAAATTGTTCATGTCATAGAAGCACATGCGTGAAATAAATGTCTAAATACCTTTACAGGTACATCCTTGACTTAGTGGAAAATAGGTTTGATGAATACAATCTGTTCTCCAGTTGAAATATAAAATTTACAGGGAAGGTCATTTTTTTCCCCGTAGTTATACTTTGTTTGCCTTGACAAATTAACCCAGTGTTCAACTCAAATTTCCATTAGATTGATTAAATTGTGAAATGTCACCTAGTTTATGATTCATATAAGAATTATTAATTGGATCCTGTAATTTTCATGTTTGACCAACCGGAAGTCTACATTTGCTATAAAATGTAAGTCACCAGCCTCATTTGAGAACTTCTGATCTTGCTCTTTGATGCGCCGGGCCGGGGAAACCGGCGCCTGGCGTCTTTGAACAGTGTATTGTAAATAATGCCTGGTGTTCCACAGTCACTGTTTACCAGTCCGACTATAGACATAATGAATCATACCTGCCCTTACAGGGGGACAGCCCAACGGCTTGTCTGTCTCATTCATTCGCTGTGCACCATGGAATAGTATACTAAAGCGTATTGGTGGATACAGATGTAATTACATTGTCCTGTGGTGGATGAGTTGGGTCCAGCTAAGATGAACAGGGCACCAGAGAATCTTAAACTCGTGTTCTTAGCCTCCGTAACAAGCCACAGTTTAGTGGCTTTTCTCTGGGAGAAACAGGGCTGTAGTAAGCAGATGGTATTTCCGAACAGCACTGAGGGGTGTTCACTGCCCTGCTGAGCATCATCTTCAACTACAATGACATGTTCTGCAGGAGATTGAATTGAATTTTTGTGTAATATTATAATTATAGTTAAATATTTATACAAGACACATCTAATATTTTATGAAAGGCATCTATTATCTCTAAACAAATAATTTCTGTGTAACATAATGTTTGGTTGCTTATTCATTTAATGTTTGCATTTTTACCTCAACCATTTGACCTTTTATTTTCCGGGCTGATATGTGGATGTTAGTGATTGATTAGTAATGCCTGATTAGTAATACATTTTTCCCAGCATCGAGGACCAATTACTCGTCAATGGGGTGTTCTAAGGGCATCCTCTCGAAATGTGGGTGACACATCAAATGCTTTGAACTCCGCACAGGTGCTCCACAAAGACAGGAAAAACAGGGTAATTAAAGCTGAAAGGCAATTACACCAGAACGGCCCTCATGTCGTGTGCCCAGACGGCTAACGCTGAGTGGTATATCAAAATAGAATTAGAGGTCCTTCATTTGCATGTGAAATGGTATCCCACAATGGGCTTCAATAATAACTATGCCACTATATTTCCATCTTACACAGAATGAATCAGAGAATTTGGATGACCCAATAGGGCGACCTTCTGTGTGGGTTAATTCTGACTGGACATGGATCCCTGAATTTCTTTTTTCCATGCTTTTGAAGAAATTGTATAATTTTTACCATTTCCCAAAACTGGTGAATGACAACATTCTATTCAGACTTTTGTTGCACTGTCTATCAGTATGTGATATTATTTGCTTGTCATCTAATCAATCAATAAGTGTAACGTTTTGTGACCGTGGAACCACTGCAGTACAAAATGTCCTGAGTAAGGTACTATTCAAATTCATCTTCCCATCTACTTTTTATTCACATCCAGCGAACATGTCAATGAAATGAGATTGCTCCCTGGAGAAATGAGGTGATTTCTCCTATAATGTGTTTCCTTGAAACATCTTGATCCCAGTTACCTAACTGCAATGAGGTTACTTTTGCCTCAAAGGACTTTCTTAGGTTTCCGAGGCTCCAACCAATACTAGAAATATTCAGAAATCCTTACATGCTCTCAAATATGGGAGAATTCTAAAGTACTGGTTTTGACATGAAGTTTCTGCATTGACCAAGTACATGAGGCACAGTCTGTGCTCTCCTTTAAATAAATTTTATTTTTGATATTAACATTTAGCATCATCCATGGTGATGAATCATTAAATTATAACCAGTCATAACTAAAGTCATCCAGATATAGTTATATCAAATTGGATCCCTCTGTAATATATAAATGTAAATATATATACATTTATATATATACATATACATATATATATATAAATGTAAATATAGTTTTTCTAATAATGTGAGGGATTGTACACGCAACAATTACTTTAAAGATTTTTATTCAACCAACCAACGGAGAAGTCTCAGAAGAGTTAAAAGCCCAACCTACTAGATGATTAACAAAGGTCTGATCAAGTAAACATGAACTGACATGTAAATGACACTAGAAGGCGCTATACATTCACTAATGAAGAGAAGTCATCTCAATGGATCTGAGGTAAATAACATCCCACAGCTCAGTTATGTCATGCCAGGTGTCATGTCAGGTGAACAGGTGGCCACCGATAGTATCATTCAATCAAATTTTTTTCATAAAGCCCTTTTAACAATAGCTGTTCACACAAAGATACCTGGAATAAAATGTGTTAGTCCTGATAAATCTACTTTAAAGGCCAACTAAGAGCAATTTCTTTTAAACCTTTAGATTATAATTTCAGCGTTATCTAAACTAGTAAGTTCACCCTGAACCAATTTTTACTTGCAATAAGAATTGTAATTGCAAATATTTAGTTGCAATAAAATTTTATGACGTGAAATTCCCCTTAACACTGACAAACTTATCCGTTCATGAAACGGGACGGTTACATTGAGGTATCCCGTTTGATTTCAAACAATGACAAACTAATGCATTCATGAAACGGGACGGTTACATTGAGGTATCCCATTTGATTTCAAACAATGACAAACTAATGCATTCATGAAACGGGACGGTTACATTGAGGTATCCCGTTTGAGTTCAAACAATGACAAACGAATGCATTCATGAAACGGGAAGGTTACATTGAGTTATCCCATTTGATTTCAAACAATGACAAACGAATGCATTCATGAAACGGTACTGTTACATTGAGGTATCCCGTTTGATTTCAAACAATGACAAACTAATTCATTCATGAAATGGGACGGTTAGATTGAGGTATCCCATTTGAGTTCAAACAATGACAAACTAATGCATTCAGGAAACGGGACGGTTACATTGAGGTATCCCGTTTGATTTCAAACAATGACAAACTAAGTCATTCATAAAACGGGACGGTTACATTGAGGTATCCCGTTTGATTTCAAACAATGATAAACTAATGCATTCATGAAACGGGACGGTTACATTGAGGTATCCCGTTTGATTTCAAACTACGACAAACTAATTCATTCATGAAACGGGAGGGTTACATTGAGGTATCCCGTTTGATTTCAAAGGTCATATTTCAGTATTTTAAAACAGGAGCTTGGGTCTGCAATGGCTGTTTCATTTTAATACTTGCTTGTTGGCACATCAAAATAATAAATCTAACTGGTTAACACACTTGCAGTTTTAATTTTGAACACAGGCTTAGAACTTGTCAAGCTGGCTCTTCTGGAATGTAGCCTTCTATTTCAAATGTATTAAATTAAGTTCCTGTTCTTTAAGAGATAAGTGAGCACTAAGGTGTAAACAATGCAGTAGCTTTAAGGCCTTTAAGCCTATCTTTAGATTAAGAGGACCCTTTGGTATGCCAACCTACTTTGGGCCTGCATATCAGCTTGTGCACAGATTTAGCCTCAGTTTACTCCTATAAAGTCAATCTTCAATATGCTACAGAGTTAGCTACAGCCTATTAGCTACAGTTGTGCTCATAAGTTTGCATACCTTGGCAGAAATTGTGATTGAAGATTGAATTTCAACATTGATTTTGACAATATGACTGTTATGTAAGGAATAAGGATAGTGATCATATGAAGCAATTAATTATCACACAGTTGTTTGGTTCCTTTGTAAATTACCAAATGGCCCTGATCAAACGTTTACATACCCTTGAATATTTGGCCTTGTTACAGATACACAATGTGACACACACAGGTTAAAATGGCAATTACAGGTTAATATCCCACCTGTTGCATTTTAAATTGCAATTAGTGTCTGTATATAAATAGCAGAGGTGGTAAAAGTACTTTTTTGATTTTTGGAAGTCCAAAATGATCAGGTAAAGGGTGTTCATATCTTTACATTGACCTATAAAACAAATAGAAAGAGTAAAGAGAATATAAATCATGGTCACCGGTAAGATATGAACACTCTTTACCTGATCACTTTGATTTTCAGTTCCCAAAACTTGTGAACTCAGAGTTACTCGGAAAAGCAGTGTTGGGTAATGTAGCTTGTACAGTTACATTCCAGTTACTTGCTGAGTTCACATGTTTTGGAAAGTCCCTAATTAAGACAAAATGATCAGGTAAATGGAGTGCATATCTTACTGGTGACCATGATTGATATTTTCTTTACTCTTTTTATTTGTTTTATAAGTTAATTTTAAGATATGAACTCCATTTACCTGATCATTTTGTCTTTACTTAGGGACTTCTCAAAACTTGAACTCAACATGTAACTTAAATGTAACTGAAAAGTAGCTTTACCCAACACTGCAAAAAAGTACTTATACTCAGTACCTTTACCACCTCTGATAAATAGTCAATGAGTTTGTTAACTCTCCCGTGGATGCACTGAGCAGCCTAGATACTGAGTCATGGGGAGCAGAAAAGAACTGTTAAAAGACCTGCAAAATAAGGTACTGGAACTGCATTAAGATTGAAATTGATAAAAAAAGATATCTAAAGCCTTGCAAATGCCAGTCAGTACTGATCAGTCACGTATTAAGAAGTGAAAGATTTGGGGATCTTGTGATACCAAGCCAAGGCCAGGTACACCAAGAAAGATTTCAGCCAAAACTGCCAGAAGTATTGTTCAGGATACAAAGAAAAACCCACAGTTAACCTCAGGAGACATACAGGTTGCTCTGGAAAAAGACAGTGTAGTTGTTTCAAGGAGCACAATATGACGATACTTGAACACAAATTAGCTGCATGGTAGAGTTGCCAGAAATAAGCCTTTACTGCGCCGGTGACACAAAAAGCCCAGTTACAATATGCCTGACAACACCATGACACACCTCACAGCTTCTGGTACACTGTAATTTGGAGTGATAAGACCAAAATAGAGCTTTATGGTCACAACAAAAAGCACTATGTTTGGAGAGGGGTCAACAAGACCTATAGTGAAAAGAATTCCATCCCGACTGTGATGCATGGTTGTGGCTCACTGATGTTTTGGGGGTGTGTGAGCTCTTAAGGCATGGGGAACCTTGTAAAAATGTATAACAATATTTTTGCAACATGTTTGTACAAAACTGACAGAGAATTTGCATGCTTCTGCATGAAAGCTGCACATGGGACGCTCTTGGACTTTCCAGCACTGACACTAAGCACAAGGCCAAGTTGAACCTCCAGTGGTTACAGCAGAAAAAGATGAAGGTTTTGGAGTGGCCATCAAAGTCTCGTGACCTTAATGTCATTGTGCCACTCTGGGGAGATCTCAAACATGCAGTTCATGCAAGATGACCAAAGTCTTTGCATGACCTGGATGCATTTTGCTAAGATGAATGGACAGCTAAAACACCTGCAAGAATTTGCGGCCTCATAGACAACTTTCCCAAACAACTGCATGCTGTCATTGATGCTAAAGAGGGCAATACACTGTATTTAGAACTGAGGGATTGCAGACTTCCGATCAGGGATCATGTCATTTTTTTCTTTGTTGCCATGTTTTGTTTTATGATTGTACCATTCTGTTATGACCTACAGTTGAATATGAATCCCATGAGAAGTAAAAACAAATTGTTTGCCTGCTCAATCATATAAAAAAAAAATGTATTGCCAATTCTCCAGGGGTATGCAAACGTTTGCGCACAACTGTAATTTATTGGCCATCATTGGCCATTGTCTTGTACTGTATGAGAAAAATTCACCTCACCTGACTGGATATACAGACATAGAAACACACCCAGTTATTTTTGTTAGTGTAGTACTGCCCTTTAATGTTCTGGCCCTCGTAGGGTTAGAGTTGACTAACCCTGATGTAGAGGAATCAGTCACAAAATCGAAGTTATGCCGGGGCTGGATATTTCAACAAGACAACAACCCAAAACACTGCTCAAAATCTACTCTGGCATTTATGCAGAGGAACAAGTACAATGTTCTGGAATTGTGAAAATCTGTGGGGTAATTTGAAGCATGCTGTCCATGCTCAGAAACCATCAAACCTAACTGAACTGGAGATGTTTTGCAAGGAGGAACGGTTCAAAATACCTTAATCCAGAATTCAAACACTCATTACAGGCTATAGGAATCGTCTAGAGGCTGTTATTTCTGCTAAAGGAAGTTCAACTAAATTTGATGTGATATTTCTGTTGAGGTACCCAAATTTATGCACCTGTCTAATTTCGTTTTGATGCATACTGCACATTTACGGTTAATCCAATGAACCTCATTTCACTAATAAAATATTACTGTGTCCTTCAGTTATTTGATAGATCAAAATGAAATTGCTTATTCAAAACACCCAATTATTTATAAATGAAAATCATGGAAATTGTCAGGGGTGCCTAAACTGTGTCATGCTAAGTTTGAAGAATGCAAAAACATGATCTCTATTAAATATTACAGAAAGTATCAATGTCAATTGTACCATTTAGGTCGACGTAATGTAACATCATTTTATTCCAGAGGTGCACAAACGTTTGCACACAACTGTATATGGTCAATATGCTATGGCGAACAGCTTTTATTAGGCATGAAGTATTGCAGACTGCCTAGACATTATGCTTAGCTTTGGTACATCGGCAATCAGAAATATAAATTGACCTGTTAGTTCTTCAATTAGTAGGGTGAAGTTGCTTCCAACTATTACTCTCTAGTAACCCCATGCCTTCTAATCTGTCAGACTACGCTGACTGTTTTGCCTGGTTTTAACAACAGTCCCCTCTAAGCATAATATATTTGACTTTCTACAAAACTCTGTCAATGCTGCTTCCAGCTACCAATTTCAACTATTTGAAACATTGTGAAGAAATGGACGTTAAATGGAACAGTTCAAATCAAAGCAAGATCTGGAAGAGCAAGAAAAATACTACAGACTTGTCCGAAACTAGTCAGATCTGCACGGTAGAACAGAACAGTCAATACCACAGGCACACCACACAGCAAAAATGACCTTGTATGTTGGGAAATTGAAGTTAAAAGCTACAGGGAAACGGCTTTGCCTAAAAGTGTCTGTTAAATTATTTGATCTGATATAAAATATTTGATCATCAAGAAATGTCTGAGTTATGTTGAACCAAATCTTTCCAAATTAAATGTGATTTTTTTTTAAATACCTTAACTGCTCTTGAGCCACTTAGAAGCAAATTAATGCAACCTTAGAATGCTAGTTTGGGAAGTGACAACAGCTGACCAAAAACATAATTCCTGCCTAAATTTGATTTCAAATCTAGCATAAACCACACAGTTAAAATTAATTGTGGCTTTGGAACCTGATTTTCATGGTTTTTTTTAGAATTGAGTTTTGCTGCTAATCTGTCCATGAATTTGCAAAATTTGAGTTCTCCAGGAGAGGGCAGTCTTGTCCAACATTTAATCTGAGCTCCATGACATGGCCATGATTTCACACTTCTGAAAAGTCTGTCTTAACAATAGTTGATTCAATAGGTCTTTATGTGGCTTTCTTTTATGCATTGTAAAGCAATTAACACAGCATTGTTAACAGGCAGAATACAAAACAAACAGACCTATGTCTTCTATATTTGGTTCAACTTTGAATAGGACACAAGGATGAGTAAGGAAGAGTGTGCATTTAAAATACATTTTGTTTGTTTGTGGTTGTGACTTATTTTGGTGATCTCTGAGACACCAGGGTATATTTCCATGTATTTTTTTAAAACAGACAAACTTTCTGAACCAGCTTCCTAACTATAAACCATATGATTTCATTAATAATTAAAGTTAATGAAAATAGATAACATGATATATTGCATCTCTGATCATTTGTCACAGTTCATTGTGTAGTTTACACCTTATAGCCCCTAGGAGAAAAAGACACATTTGAAAATATATTTTTTGGGATGCTTTCAGGATAGGAAATATAAATCCTCTGCAAAATGATGTTTTTTTTATAAATATTTTTTTTGAATTTGTGTGAATTGGTTTGTAATATGTACATTTGTACCGAAATGTGTTAATTGACTTTTATTTCAGATGTTTACATACATTATCCACATTGTTTTCGATAAAAATTATATTACTTATAACTAGGCCTAAAGAATGCATTTACTTTGTGCATTAGGGTCTCTGAAACTATCACCATATACCGTATTTATTAGTTGCTCTATAGGCTCTCTACAATACAATATTACAAAACGACTAACTCTTTACAATTGAAGTTACTTTCTGACTGTAAATACTCGTCTTTCTATTGGAGTTGGCCTTAATGCCTTACTTGGCTCTCTTGTTCCTCAAGTTGTTTTTCTCATTTGGTGCCCTGTGGCACTTTCGTGTGGTTCCTCCAGAGAGCCATAAATTTGGCTTTTGAGGCTCTCCGTGTCAGGGTGAAGCCCCACTGTCTGGCACTGCAGGCTGGGCCAAGCTGGGTTTTTCTAAGGGCTCTCGTCCCATGTGGCATCAAGTAAGTGAACCACTGTGAGAAGATGTGGTACTAGGTACAGAACTAAGATCAATTTACCCATCCCAAAGTTGTTAGGATAGAAAGTGTCAAAAGTGGCAAATATCTTGGCACTGCGCAAGTAGAAATGGCTGCAGAGCCGATGGTGAATCATGCTCTGTCTGGAATGGATGTGTTGGTATTAGCTGTGCTTGAAGAAAAAAAAAAACATCCTTAGAATTGCAATGCCAACATTATACATGCTTTTGTACGCTCCGTTGACATACTGAAGAGATATGGGTGTTTCGCCATGCTTGATGGCCTATTTGACACAACATAAGATTGAGCAGCTTCCAGTCTGAAACAGCAGCCATCATCACCACGCAGTAGACGGTGGAAGTAACCGCTCTCGTGTGGACTCTTCGTCTTTTGTTGTTACACGCTGGTTATGACCGTGACGTCAGGTGTATGCAGCCCCACTGGAGTGACTCAAACAAACACATGGCTATCCGCTGTGATTGTTTTTGAGGTTTCAGTGGAGCCAGTGAACTACAGGCCTTATGCGCTTTGAAGTCTTCAAAATATTTAGAGATGCTTTAGATTGAGTGTCTTGCCGTGTGTTTACGAAATTTAACATTACACTGTCATTTGTGAGCTAGATTCCTTGTATTTCTTTAAGATGATATCAATACGGAGTGTTTCAGTGTTATCATGTGTCTATGTAGTTTAGTGGTGTTTCTCTATGCAATAAATTTAATGTCTTCTGTTATTATTGTGTTGTTCACGTGTCTTCATCTGTATTGCCTATTCCTTTAATAACATCCATTCACATAGGAGTTCTGTAGCCATGGTTGTAAATAAGAATTTGATTTTAACCTTGTACAATAAAATTAATAAAAAAGAAATTTAAATGATAAAGCCTACATTAAGTGTTGATATAATGCTAAATGCACTCATATCACTAGTTTGTATCACACGACTGTGTGTTTATTGGCTTGATTTTGAAACACGTTTTTTGGTCTAATGGCTTAGTAAAAACAATAATTGGACCAGTTAGCGGTGAGCTCAGTACCAGATCATGTGGCTTCTTCCTCTCACTGGCAGCCACTGGTTGAGCTTCAGTTGGTCAATATGTGCTTACTTTGCCTCTTAGCCAATCACTCATTAATTCATTCACAAACCCCAGGAGTGCAAAAGGCAAGTTTGTTATTGTGCCTTAAATCAATCTGCAAATGTAGTGGTCTTTGAGCAAAAAATAATTCGCCGAAAGTCCGTGCACTAGGAGTGGCCATTCACATAGGCTCTGTAGGTTCCAGATCCAGATCTGTGTCTCTGAGAAAATTTCTGTGGAGTTGGAACAGATACAGAATGTGACAGTGAGTACAGTCACATGCCTTTTACATTAGAATATCAGTACGATCTGTTCCATTTCCTCCAGCAATGGGTATCCTCCTTGTGCCTTTGTGGTCGTGATGGGGTCTAAAGCCACACACACAGGAACCCAGAGTCTATTCATTTTACCAATATGTGTATGTACTTTGCATGTGTGTGTACTGTATGTGTGTGCACTGTGTGTTTGTACTGTGTGTGAATATGTGTGAAGGCTTCTAAACCATTATTCATGGAGCGACTTCAGTCAGGCGTTGTGTGTCTGAGGGAGAAACAGGAGACAGGGAGAGCGGTTGGGGCGGTGTCGCTTTAAAACGGACAGACAGGTCTCGTCTCTCTCCTCTCAGCGCTCACCTTAATAACAGCTCCCATCCGCACACACTTTGATGCCTTCGGCTTTACAAGCCTCGCTTTAATCACGCAACTTCTCTCTCTCTCTCTCTCCACTCCCTGCTGTATTTGCAGGCAGCTTTAGTGCCAGACACCCTGAGGCAGCAGTAGCGCCAGTGAGTCTTCCCACCTCTGTTTCTGTGGTGGGAGATGACATGTCAAAGCTTTGAAGGCCTGAAGGAGGGAGGGAGAGGGGAGGAACACATCACTCCACAGCAGAGCGACTGAAATGTCATGTGGCCTGCAGTCCGCTCCGATTCCCTGGCTGTCTATGTGGGCAGGGAGGAATGGCGACAGGAAGGAACCCGCCCATCTCCTCCCCCTTTTCATGCTCCCTCACCCCCCTGAAAAAATTTAGCTGTGTGTGAAACAGACTTTAGCCCAAATGTTTTTGGAACTTTTTTTTCTTCTGTTTTGTCATAGGCATGAAGACCTGTCACTCAAAACTTGACAGGGCAGGTGTGAATGTGAAGATCCGGCAAAACATGTTGAAAAAGGAAATGTGTTTTTTAGAAGTGATTTTGACACCTGCAGATTTTACTGCTGAATATTGAAAATCAACATTTGGAATTTGTGGTGAAACTAACTATGAATTTACAACACTATCACAATATTATCACAACACAACACTATCACAACACTTAGTACTCCATGTGTGGCACTGCATAAAAAAAACAGAGAAAAAGAATATATGTAGCATTTCTCTATTGCATTCATGTTCCAACTGAGCCATCTTCAGAGTGTTTCACTGTTTATCTTTCTTATGTTTAGTGTGTTGGGCATAAGACAGCAGGGATTACCAAGGAGACAGGGCAAACAGAACCATCCGGAGACCCTCAGCAAGCACAAGCTGCTTTGCTCTGACTTTAAGTACGAGGGCTTGAATACAGCATAAACACCATAAAGATAGTATGCACCTTAACATCACCCAGTCAAAGAAAATAATATGAAAGAGAAATGAAAGCCTGTTCAATGTTTGATGTACTTTGACTGCCTACTGCAATGGGACAGTAGGAACTGTTTTAAACCCCAGCTGGATGTTTAAATGTGGATACGTGTAATGTTTGCCCCTTTGTCTAGAAGATCCAGATCAACCCAATCCAGTGTAATCAGGTTATTTTCTGCTGGCAAAAAATACTGAACTTCACACAGCCTATGTTGTTTGTGTCGATGCACTGGAATTAGTGTGTGAGTGCTTGTGATTGTGTCTTTAAACCCTTCTAGGTCTATCAACACATATTTGAGTCAAAGACTAATGAGTGGTAAAATAATGAGTGGTGGATTATCTCAGAGCGGCTCAAATTTGGTTGTTTTTACTAAACACGTTACAGACAGGAAGCAGGAAGTGAAAATGACAAGATACCAAATTTGCAATAATGTAGGACATTATCCTCCACAAAAACAATACTTTTTGGATGGGGAAATTGGCTGGTTCAGGAGCCCTGGGGGCATGCCAAAATTGATTTTATCTTTTATGGTTTACATGCATTTACCCATAATACACCAAAAAATAAACATACGTTTTTGTATTTTTTGGGAAATATATGACATAATACATCAAAATCAATGTTTCACAATGTTGGATTTGATTTATACATGCTGTAGCCAAGAGACTTCTGAATATAAAACTAAGGCACTTCACTCTGGGTCAAAGTATGACCTTTCCAGGGGACAATAGGTCAAACCCCCCTAGACCTTTAAGAATTTATATTCCATCCCCAGTCACTGACCTTGAAATAAAACAATGTTGAATCCCTTGTTGCAATCAATGAGCAGCCACATAAGAAGCCTAGGAACCTAGAACCATTCTAATAGCACGTCACACACACGGGACAGGAAAATAAACCTCATAGACCAAAGTCTCTGTCCTGATCCGGCTGGTTTTCTTCCCTGGAGGCTTTTTGTTACATCACTAATATCACCAGAGCCTGGTTTGATATGTCAGCCATTACCACGGACAGAATAGGGAGAGATTACAGGTTAAAGCAGTCATTACACACTCCGTTAGCACGACAAGGTGTTATTATGAAGCAGTCGTCAGGTGAGAAGTCAGAGCCGCTAGGCTCTCTGTGGCACTGCAGGCTTTGCCTCATCAGCATTTTTACCACAGAAGCATCGTCGTGTCTTCTCTGTCTGAATTCTCATGGGAATTCAACATGGCATTTCATATTAGACTGTAAAATTTAACTTTTGACTTTGACTACGTTTTGATTGTTGCTGGTATCATTTTTATAAAGCTAAGCATCCTAAACTGACAGTCTGACTCTGACACTTTTGGATAAACTATGATGACGCTTTCAGTTATTTGTTTTGCAACACTAAGTTGTTGTCTGAAATTTCCTCTGTGGTAAACTTAATTTTTGTTGTTACTTTTTTATTTCAAACCTCTGACAACTCATCTCTAAAATGTGTTAACAGTGTCAGGAAAATGCCCACTGCCACAAATGTGAATGAGCACATAAATTACACCCGGCTTTTTTCCCCTCATCCCTCATCTTCTTGCGTCTACATTTTCCATGGCTGGCCTCCCAACTGCTGAGAGTGCTATTCCTTGAAGCCGCAGTGTATTTTGAACAAGGTCGAGAGAAAGCAAGCGGTTCCTAAAGCAGGCACAAGACTCCTAGTGTTCCAGTTTTCAGGCTGGGGCTTTGGTTGGCACTCCCTTTGATCCAGGCAGTGATGGCGCTCTATGTGTAAGTGTGTGTAAGTGTGTGTGTGTCAGTGTATGTGTGTAAGTATCTACAAGAGGAATAGAAGAAACAATGTATTTAGGACTAGATATCCTTTGCAGCTAACTAGAAAACAACTGACTTAATACAAGAGGTGTTATGGAATTCACATTTTTCTAGCCTAGCCTGCTCGTGGCATAACCATAACTGAGTGAGCATGCTTTTTGTGTATCTGTGCTCAACCTAGTGGTGCCATACTGAGAAATAGTATACTAGGCTTAGTCTTAGGAGCTAATTACTGTAGATAACAGCTAGCTACTGTAGCTTCGCAATCTAGCTAATGTTATAAAATGTGTGGCTCTGAATTGTGATTATTATACTCAGTTATCTCTGTTGTGCATATATATAACCAAATAAACAAACACTTTTTGTTTACTAAGCTAGTGGCGCTGGACAAAGAGAGTTGGATAGCTAGCTAGATAGTTATCTAGCTAGCTACGTAAAAGTATAGCTTACCTATTCAGGAGAAGTAAGGCCAGTTTGCTTTTTAGGTCCATATAAACCTATTCTATGCATTCTTCCATCGCTCAATAGCGATAACATTATTTATGGAAAACATTTTACTTTTGTGACCAAACACCCAATCTACATAAAATTATACAAAATCAAGCATGTACAATTAATATAAAAATTATAATTACAATCCTAAAGTCAAAAAATAATTTGCATGTTTGTCTCAGCCATAATAATGGGCCCCACTCTAATGGTTAGAAGCATGTTTTGAAATTAATTTACATTTTGTTTTCAACAGCTATTTCTCCTTGTTCAAACTCTGCTACCTTGAACCACAAATCCACCCTCCTTACCTCACTCATGGCATTCTGAACTGAACCCCCTGGTCATCCACCCTCCTTACCTCACCCATGGCATCCTGAACTAAACTCCCTGGTCATCCACCCTCCTTACCTCACCCATGGCATCCTGAACTAAACCCCCTGGTCATCCACCCTCCTTACCTCACCCATGGAATCCTGAACTGAACCCCCTCGTCATCCACCCTCCTTACCACACTCCTCACTCGAATTATTTTCAATACACCAACTCCATCCATAAAAAATTACCCTGATGTGATTCTTCCCTTCTTAACATTGTAAGTACACCGTGTTTCAAATTATTTTGCAAATTGGAATTAAGTAAACATTATATATTTTGTTTTTCAATCAAACTCATGGATAGTATTGTGTCTCCGAGCTCTTTGGATCACTGAAATCAATTTCAGACAAGTGATAATTAGTTTGCCAGGTGAGCCCAATTAAAGGAAAACCACTTAAGAAGGATGTTCCACATTATTAATCAGGCCACAGGTTTCAAGCAATATGGAAAAGAAAAACAAAAATCTCTCTGCTGCAGAAAGGCATCAAATAGTGCAACGCCTTGTAACAAGGTATGAAAACAATAGATATTTTATGAAAACTTAAGTGTGATCATCATACTGTGAAGAGATTTGTGGCTGATTCAGAGCACAGACGAGTTTGTGCAGATAAAGACATAATGAGGAACGTTATTGCCAGACAAATTTATTGAATTAAGACAGTAGCTGCTAAAATGCCATTACAAGGCAGCAAACAGTTATTTTAAGATGCTGGTGCCTCTGGAGTCCCGCAAACCTCAAGGTGTTGGATCCTCCAGAGGCTTGCAGTTGTGCATACACCTACTATTCAGCCACTCCCAACCAATGCTCACATGCAGAGATGGTTGCAATGGGCCCAGAAATACATTAAGACAATTTTTCAAACAGTTTTGTTTACTGATGAGTGTCGTGCAACCCTGGATGATTCAGATAGATGGAGTAGTGGATGGTTGGTGGATGGCCACCATGTCCCAATAAGGCTGCGACGTCAGCAAAGAGGTAGCGGAGTCATGTTTTGGGCCAGAATCATGGGGAGAGCTGGTAGGCCCCTTTAGGATCCCTGAAGTTGTGAAAATGACCTCGGCAAAGTATATTGAGTTTCTGACTGACCACTTCCTTCATTGGTACAAAAAGAAGATCTGGGCCTTCCGTAGCAAAATCATCTTCATGCATGACAATGCACCATCTCAAGCTGCAAAGAATACCTCTGTGTGATTGGTTGCTATGTGCATAAAAGAAGAGAAATTCATGGGGTGTCCCCTATCCTCCCCGGACCTCAACCCTACTGAGAACCTTTGGAGCATCCTCAAGCAAAATATCTGTGAGGGTGGGAGGCAGATCGCATTCAAACAGCAGCTCTCCTGACATCCTGCAAAGAAATTCAACCAGAAACTCTCCATAAACTCACAAGTTCAATGTAAAATATAATTTGCATAATAATTTGGAATGCAGTGTAGTCTTCTCATTTGTCTATATGACTGCATGAATGTTTAATCTAACTGCACACCTGTAGGTGTGTATTTCTAGAGTAAAGCCTGTTCTGCACTGAGGGAAAAAGTTGTTTTTGTAACAACACTTATCTATAATGAGCACAGCTTGCATACTATTACACCCAATACAAACAACACATTCCATAGTGGATTTTACTCATAAATGCTTTCAATAAATGTTCCAGTCACTGCGAGTCTCCCATCCTCCTCAACTTTGAAAGTAACCAGCCTTCACTGTTTTGAGACAACAGTGCTACACAACAACCAGACCCACAAATCTAAAGAAAATTATTGATGAGATAAAGAATCTACTGAGCATTAATACGACAACGGTAACAAACTACTCAAGTACAATATTTGGTGAAAAGTATGTGGACACCCCTACTAATGGTGGAGGAGAGAGAGCCCAAAATTGCATGAAATACATCTTGAAGGAACTATTTTGTAAAACCGAAATATGTGAAGTATGAACGTATTAGAGGGTCAATTAAATTCATAGGGAACTAAATTGAACACTTCAATAACATAAAATATGAACATATGAAGATCATCACGTAGCATGTAAATAACGTAGGTTTTGCTAGGGCGAAGATCGGGGATGGTGGACTGGCATATAAATCCACTACTTTCATGCCAGTGTTCGCAAGTTCAATCCAGACATACACTTTGTGTGTGTTTTGTTTTACATTGCTGCGTGAAGCAGACAGGTGATTGTCCATTTTCTTTTAATGTTAACCTAACATTAACCTCATTAACGTCATGTCTAACCTTAACCGTTAATAACATCATGCCTAACTTTAACCGTTAGTAACCTCATGCCTAACCGTGATGTTAGTAACCTCATATGC
>JACXGM010016322.1:0-20366 GCA_016801145.1 Umbra pygmaea | reverse complement strand
AAAAGTTATGAGAGTCTTTATACTAATGAGATGTGTCATGTGTTCTCCGAGCATGTGTGGGGTATGAGTTTCATAGGTGTGTGTGTGTATTTTTAGTTCCTGTGTGTGTTCATGGATGTGTTCATACGTTTTATGTGTGTGAGTGTGTGTTTGCTCACTTACCTTCTCATCCCCTTTGTGTGCATGTGGATTCACCTCTCAGGAGGAAGCAGATGACTTCCCTGTGCAGAGAATGGTAAAGACAAGACTCTTTTCAACTTTAAACGACTTGTGAACTAGAACTCCTCCATGCAGGGAAACAGAAGCTCCTGTGTTGTTCTGAGAGACTCCCAGCACAGAGCTCTGTGGGACAGAGAGCACATATCAAACATGGCAGAGGCCTACACATTACTCTACCATTCACAAATGGATTTGTTCAGACTGTGTGATGTTACATAAGCTGCAATCTGAAATGGCACCCTTTTCCCTAAATAGTGCAGTTTGACCTCACTCAAGCAGTGCACTACTTATGGCCATATCCCTAAAGTAGTTCAATACCTACAGTATGACTAAATCTTTAAATTAGTGCAATACTTATGACTTTATCCCTAAAGTTGTGCAATAATTATGACTACAGTATACTATATCCCTAGGGAAGTGCAATACCTATGACTTTATCCCTAATGTAGTGCAATACCTATGACTATATATCCCAAACGTAGTGTAATACCTATAAGCTGTGCAATACTTATAATACTTATACTTACTTATTAAGTATACTTAAGAGATACAGTATACTCTAGTCATAAGTATTGCACTACTTTAGGGATATAGTCATAGGTATTGCACTACTTTAGGGATATAGTCATAGCTTTTGCACTTCCTTAGGGATATAGTCAAAGGTATTGCATTATAATGCAATACCTCTGACTATATCCCTAAGGAAGTGCAAAAGCTATGACTATATCCCTATAGTAGTGCAATACCTATGACTATATCCCTAAAGTAGTGCAATACCTATGACTATATCCCTAAAGTAGTGCAACACCTATGACTAGATCCCTAAAGAAGTGCAATACCTATGACTATATCCCTAAAGAAGTGCAATACCTATGACTATATCCCTAAAGTAGTGCAATACTTATGATTACAGTATGCTGTATCTCTAAAGCTGTGCAATACTTATGACTACAGTATACTGTATCTCTAAAGTTGTACAATACATATGACTATATCCCTAAGGAAGTGCAATACCTATGACTACTGTATATACCTAAAGAAGTGCAATACCTATGACTATATCCCTAAAATCAGTGCAATACCTATGACTATATCCCTAAAGTTGTGCAATAATTATGACTATATCTAAAAAAATTGTGCAATACCTATGACTATATCTCTAAAGTAATGCAATACATAAAACCATCTCCCTAAAGTAATGCCCTACTTATGATCACATAACTGCACCATATAGGGAACAGAGATCCACTGAGCCCTATTTTAACGATCGGAAACACAAGTATCAAACACGAAACGCAAGTGACTTTGTGGGCGGATCTTGGGCACTGTTTATATTATACCGGCGGGATAAATGACTCTTGCACCCGAGGAAAATCTAAAATGGGTAGGTTTGAAGTAGCTACATTTGTCATAGGTGTGGTTTGGGCGTAACATGCAATAAACCAATCAGAGCGTCATCTCACATTCCCTTTAAGAGCAGGTGCGTTTGTTCCATGGCAGATTGCTATTACCATGGCGGATTGCTATTGATTTTTCTTTTTTACAAAATGTAAATAAATAAATGTCACAAAGACATACTTTTCCGATGTTTTGGGCTCTTCCGTTCTGCTGCTCTGGAATTTGGCAACAGCATATACATTTCAACATCACTTCTCCTTACGTCCTCCAATATTTCCTCATGTATTTAATCAACACATGATTCATGGAAATTTTGTATAAAAACAACAAGCCACAAAGAATGCTGTGACTTTTTGAAGACTGTACTCTAAAGTTCCTACTGTCCTATTCAAACACCTGAAGCGCATTTTCAGTGTGCTGAAAGTTTGCTCAATTACACTGCATGTTTTTTTGTGTTTTCGATAAAACAGCATTTCACACACTGTTGCTGGCACCATAAATGGTGTCATCAGCCATGTCTTAGCCACTGTCCCCTTAACAACCACCCATCCAAGGGGGGATACCCCTCGTCGAAAATGACAGGAATGGCAGAGTTTGCCAGCATAAATGAGTCGTGGCTTGAGCCAGGGTAATTCGCAAGACATTTCACTATTAGCATCGCAAATGACTTGTATGTTGATTGAATGGGTTCCCTTGCGGTTGATATATATCAGTGTGAATAATTCAGTCTGAACAATTTGGGTAAATGTGTACACTAGATTTATGCCTATATTTTCACATCTTTGGACACCACAATGATTTCCCTTGTGTGGTAATATTTTTCCTTGTAATTATGTATTGTTTGCAAAAATGCGAACTGCTCTGTCTGTGTAGATAAGAGAAGCAAAGTGTATGCACGTTGTGCACATGCTACATTATGGCCAAGCATGCACCCTCAAAATAGCATCTGAATAACACGCCACTGACTTTAGACTAGGTTTTTCTGGTCTGTGGTGGAATTGTTTTCTGAAACTGCAAAATAGCACCAGGGAACGTTTGCGCCGGAACACACCTCCTTTTTTCGCTGAACCAGCCCCGGGAGCATTTACAAATGAAAAAAGGAATCAATCAGTCTCCCCTGAGGTTTTAAAGTTTCTTATTTAAGCAAATAGCATCTCAGTATAGATCCTGTTAGTTATCAAATCATAAAAGAGCAAAACATGTATGGACCTCAATATTGTAACTTGAAATAGGATCTAAATAAAGAATGAATAAATACATCAGCATTTAACTGGAGATCTCATCTCAGTGAAAGACAGAAATTAATTTATTGTGTAATCTTCCATTATGTAAATCATTAAATGCGTGAACCCTCCAAGGATATTAAAAAATTCAATATTAAAATTGGTGAAAGCTTCTCAGTCCTATTTCAGGCTCTGTACTACACAGAAGCAGGGCCCATGTACAGGTAATGCAAAAGATGGACAAACACAATCATTCACTCTGCACAGACTTACTATGTAATTTACTGAGACCATTTTCATATGGTGAATAGATCAACCAATCTTGTTTTTCCTCTTGCAGTGTGACTCGTTGTGAAAACAGCAGGGTCAGAACACCTTGGCTAGCTACCTCGGGTGTACTGTGTTTACTGGGCAATTTGCAGCACAGGAAAAAATATCCCACAGTATGAAAAATAACACCTTTCTGTAATCTTCATCACATTTCCCCTCAATTCTTTAAAAGCCATAGGTGGTTGACGTGATGTCTGAAAGGCAAGGCCATTTAGCTGAGACACTGGGCTCCTGCACTATAGCTTTGGCACTGGCAGGAGGTAGCGCATGGCAATAAAAGCTATCAAGGTTGTTCCAAATGGCACTATATTCCCTAAGATGGTTCATAAACAGAGCCATGTGTAATAGAGTGATGTGTTCAGTGAAAAGGGTGCCATTTGGGACACACAAGAGCCCAAGAGGGTTTATTTCTTTTCTATTCATGATGGAGGCCTAGTGATGCTCCAGTATTGACTATTGACTTTCCCTCTATACAATAAAATTTATTCAGTAATAATCATTTTCTTTAATGAGCAACAAGTTATTAAAACATCAGCCCAGCACTTTGTCGTTAGAGGGGATGGATAAGACAAGATTTCTATGTTGTATGGCATGCAAAAACTAGGACTGAGAGAAGATAGGGAAGCCTGTTCTGTGGATTCATTCCATATGGCAGATATACTGTGGTGTGATGCGTCTGTGCATTGAAGCAGTAGCCTATTGACCCAGCTGGCACAATGTGTCTTTGTTTCCTTAACGTCTGTTTTTGAAAATCTCATTGGGGAATGATTCTTCTGGTTAGAAAAACGGTCCCACAGAGCTACAGTAGAGCCCTCTAGTGGCCCAAAGTCAGTTTTAGAAAGGAGTGCCTTTGAGGGTTTCTAATACAGTATTGTATTCATCTGGATGGGACACACGACTTAGAGTCTCAAGGTGCTATTGGAGGCATGTTCAACCAGGTCATCAAAAGGGTATTGCAACTTTGACTGGACAAGTTTCCGTTGATGTAGAGTTGAAAAACCTCTCTCAAAAATGTATCCCAATTGGCACACCATGAAATGGTATACACTATAGAGAATAGGGTACTATTCACAATTTAACCCTGCTTTGGTTGAGGAGGGTAGAATTGGCCCAAAAAATAAATGGCAGAATTGGCAAAAATGAAGTTATTTCAAATTGACAATATAAGGACGTTTATAGAGAATACAATAATGTTTTACAGAGAATGAGAAAATGTCTCAGTCCCTTCCTTTTTCTTTCCTTTTGTCTGCCTGTTTTCTCTCTCTCTTTTTCTCTCAGTACATTTCCTTAATCCTCATAAATCCGCTGTGCTCTGAGGACGAGCTCCAAGGGCACTGTGGTGTCGCCGTTAGAAACAGGGCTGTTCCATCGCCTGAGAGAAGAGCAGCGGGGCAGACAGGGAAGATTGTTTTATACATAAATGTTTTATAATGGAATAAACACAACAATGAACCCTTCTGACACTGTATTACACACGCCTGTGTCTGGAGGCCCGCTGGTGCATCACGGTATTACATTTACTACTTTATAGATGCCTAGTAGGACATATTAGGAGCACGCCACATACAAAGGACAAACTAAAACAAGGCCTCTGTTCAATCTTTATCTCTGAAGTTCAGCCTTACAAGTGATTGAAATTCCTGTGGCATTTTTTCCTGCTTTACCAAAGACAGCATCCATGGTAAACACTACATGCATTGGTTCAATTTGAAATTCCTTCAAATATGCAATTGCTTTAGTGATAGAGATGGAAAGGTTCTATCCAAACTAACACTGTAAAAGCCAACACTCTTTAATAAGCCAACTTAGTTTATATGATGCATATTAAAAATGTGAATCTTTAAATGTTCTAATAATTGGATATCCTCACTCTTGGCTGGTTTTAAATAGGAATTGCAAATCATTTTGTAGGCCAGTGTTGAGGGTGATTTAATCTACAATTGTAAGGTGAAAGAAGCTGCTGTAGAATTGTGCATTTGCTCATTAAAATTGCAATGATGTTGATTAAACGTGCAAAGATATGACAGCCATCTGTGATAGGAGTGTGAGGATTGTGGGTAACAACATGTTTGAAGATGTGTCCTGTACATTCACTCACATTTTGTTTTGTAAAGTGAAATGAGAGTCCAGCAGATTGATGTGCATACAACCCTCTGGACAGGGAGCTAGCTATTATAATTGTACAAACGTTATTGATGGTGTCTGGATAGTATTTATTATAAGAGTACACATGTTGTCAACATTGTCTCTGGACAGCGATTTATTATAATAGTACAATGGTATTGATGTTGTCTCTCAAAGTGGGTTAATTTACTTTGGGCTTTTTTTCAACATACGGTAAGACTGGTCCTGATCTGCATCCCCACCATTTCTTTAGGACCACCAGCAACACTCTGGTCCTGTCAACTCCAATCAAACACACACAAACACACACACGCACACACACACATTGACAACCACACACACGATACTGCTACTGCCTGCATAGCATAATAATTGCTCAAATTGAGAATATCGATAAAAAATATATAATATTCTTTTCTCTTCAAGGTGATATTCATGTGCTTTTCGAACTAGGTTGCTGTCTATGTATTTATTTATTTCTATATGGACAGGTGTAATTATCATTTGGCAGTTTCGTTTCCCCTAGCCTGCTGGACGACCGCCAATGTTGATCTGGGTCACAGTCCTCCAGGAGGTCGTGCCGAGAGGCCACATCTCCATGACAGATGCCGAGCCAAGGCAGGGTGAGCTGGGTCTGGCAGGAAAGGCTGAAGGGGGTGAAGATGACATTGAACCCTGCTGTGCCCTTCAATACATACTCCTTGTGTAGCATCAATCCTTGTGGCAGAAGACATCATGTAAAATGTCTATGTACGATATGTTCCAAATTCCACCTCACCCCTCATATTGCACAGTACCATAGACACGTAGTGTATAGGACCTGATTAAAAGTAGTGAACTATTTTAATGTTAGGGTGGCATTCATGAAGTAGTCTGTGGTGACATGCAGCTCATTCAAGCCCTTCAACTTCAAAAACAACTTATATATATATAAATATTTATATATATATATATATATATATATAAACATCCTAATGATGTTTCGGAGTTTGAAGAGGGAGTACTACAGCATTTAGTTAAATAATATTAACATTTTGTGACTATTTTATAGTTCACTAATGGCTAAACTTTCAGTTAGTATTGATGTGTAACACTGCACCACCCTGGTAGTAAACTCTCTTTGATAAAGATGTTCATTATACTGGCAGAAATAGAGCTGTAGCATCACAGTGGTGTAGACATAGATCCATGGCCTTTATAAACCCACGCCTAGCACCACACAGCTCTTACCCCCCACCATGATGGTTAGATGTTGCCAGTAATTTGGAGAGAAAAGGACCACATTTAACATCCCTCCAGCCATTATTACAACAGATAAAGCTGTTTGATTGTAGTGGAAGGTGTGTCCCTCTGCTTTGTCTTTCCATTCAACACAGTCCAAATAGAACCAGCACTTTGAAACAGCTCCCTGGGAATTCTCTAGACAGCAAGAGCTAGTGCCAATATTAAACTATATGCCTTGCTACATTCTACACTAAGCCACAATGTTCGGCAACACATGAAATATTCATGATTACACAAGAGTAACAATGTACATCCAAGATTATTTGAAGTGAACAGTGTTGCATTTATTACATACTATCTAGGGACATTTTGTTAGACAGAAGAATCAGGAAAGACATGGTTTTGCAATATCTATGAGGAATATTAGCTGTTAGGACAATATCTGTGAGGAATATTAGCAGTTAAGGCTTCATTGAAGAATGCTGGTGAAGGGAGAGTGCACTTCTTGTGTAAGAGCTGTTTTAAGAAAAAACTACAAACCTCAAGTTTCCCTGTTCAAATAAAGTGTTTTTAAAACCTCTTTGCCAATAACAGATACACTGTAGTTCTCAGCTTTCCCATAAGAACACAATCAGACATCCCTAGCAACATTCTTTCTTTGGGAAATATATATATTTCTTAATTTTAACTGAGTAAGATAAGAGTACATTTTATTATGAATAAGAAATGAATTCATATAGAAATTAGCCTCACAGAGGCTGACTCTACCATCCGTTTTCATCCCAGTAAAATGTTTAGCTGCCCTTAACAATGTACAATAATTGGTAGTACTGTAAACCGATCCTATCAGGTGTCCTTTCTGTACACTCTTTGATTGTAACCTACATGGCAGGATGTTTTAACCAGCTAACTTGCAGAAGCTCTGTCATTGCTCCACAGACTCTCCCTACTGGTGTCCCCCAGGGCTCTGTTCCATGCCCTCTCTTGTCCTCTCTATAAGTCATTTCTCTCTATCATATCTTTTTAGGGTCATTGCTATGTAAGTGACACTTAACTACCTTTCACCAACACTATGCTGACACCCAGTTATTGAAATAAATATCTGTGCTCCTGGCAGATATCTCTACTTCAATGTCAGCCCAGCACCTAATCCTCAAACTTGACAAGAGATGTTCTACCAGGGGAAGCCTGTCTGGTCCAAGATCTCTCCATAACAGCTGCTAACTCCATGGTGTCCCCCTCCCAAAGAGCAAAGTACTTTGGCATGACCCTAGACATCCCCATGTCTTTTTACACAAACATAATGGCAGTGACACTCTCCTGCAGATTCATGCTTTGTGTTTTAACTTAACTCACACATGAAGCTGTGCAGATGCTAATCTAGGCATGACTGGATTTAAATTCATTGTTGGTTGAGCTCAATCAAACTTCTAAGAAATTCCTAAACTTTTGTCCGAAAACGTTATTAAACAAATATGATTGGCTTGGGGAATATTTGGAATATGTACAGTGTAAGACACTCAAAAAAAATGTAAATTTTACACACTTTTTTGGCATATTAAATATTTAAATTTTCAATTTAGCTGAATAACATAGATGCCAGAAGCTACTGGTTATAGTGTTTACATTCGGGTTTCACAACAGCCCTGGGAAAGTTAAATGATTAATTATTGACATTGAACTTTCTGAATTGAATACATTTGGCTTATGGTAGTATTGTTAACCTATAGATACTGTAGAAATAAACTTAAACTTTTTCAGCATATGAAAACATTTACATGAAGTCTGTACATTTCACACATCCTGAGAAATTTGCTGTCAAAGTTTACTTGTTTTTACCCAACTATAACACAGTAATACCCAACATTTGCTCCATTAAAATTTTAAATCAATTGGCTTGCATTTATTTTTTACCATATACATTCACCTAAAGGATTATTAGGAACACCCGTTCAATTTCTCATTGATGCAATTATCTTCTCAACCAATCACATGGCAGTTGCTTCGATGCATTTAGGGGTGTGGTCCTGGGCAAGACAATCTCCTGAACTCCAAACTGAATGTCAGAATGGGAAAGAAATTTGATTTAAGCAATTTTGAGCGTGGCATGGTTGTTGGGGCCAGACGGGCCGGTCGGAGTATTTCACAATCTGCTCAGTTACTAGGATTTTCACGCACAAACAATTCCAGGGTTAACAAAGAATGGTGTGAAAAGGGAAAAACATCCAGTATGCGGCAGTCCTGTGGGCGAAAATGCCTTGTTGATGCTAGAGGTCAGAGGAGAATGGGCCGACTGCTTCAAGCTGATAGAAGAGCAACTTTGACTGAAATAACCACTCGTTACAACTGAGGTATGCAGCAATGCATTTGCGAAGCCACAACACCCACAACCTTGAGGCGGATGGGCTACAACAGCAGAAGACCCCACCGGGTACAACTCATCTTCACTACAAATGGGAAAAAAAGAAGCTACAATTTGCAAGAGCTCACAAAAAAATTGGACAGTTGAAGACTGGAAAAATGTTGCCTGGTCTGATGAGTCTTGATTTCTGTTGAGACATTCAGATGGTGAAGTCAGAATTTGGCGTAAACAGAATGAGAACATTGATCCATCATGCTTTGTTACTACTGTGCAGGCTGGTGGTGGTGGTGTAATGGTGTGGGGGATGTTTAGGCCCCTTAGTGCCACTTGGGCATCGTTTAAAAACCACGGCATACCTGAGCATTGTTTCTGACCATGTCCATCCCTTTATGGCCACCAAGTACCCATCCTCTGATGGCTACTTCCAGCAGGATAATGCACCATGTCACAAAGCTCGAATCACTTCAAATCGGTTTCTTGAACATGACAATGAGTTCACTGTACTGAAATAGCCCCCAAAATCACCAGATCTCAACCCAATAGAGCATCTTTGGGATGTGGTGGAACGGGAGCTTCGTGCCCTGGATGTGCATCCCACAAATCTCCATCAACTGCAAGATGCTTTCCTATCAATATGGGCCAACATTTCCAAAGAATGATTCAGCACCTTGTTGAATCAATGCCGCCTAGAATTAAGGCAGTTCTGAAGGCGAAAGGGGGTCAAACACAGTATTAGTGTGGTGTTCCTAATAATCCTTTAGGTGAGTGTACAGCATCTAGGGATAGAAATGCATATCTGAAGACAAGTGAGCTTGGACTCTTTACTATGGCATGAGTGTAAAACATACAACAACTGAACCTGACAGAGATGCAGTGAGATGTATAGTGATGTTGAGAGACTCATAGGACATACAGTGGACCACTGTAGGTTTCACTTTTGGCAAGGGGGGGGTGTTGTCCCAGCCCAGTGACATCTGTGGTGACAGTGATCAAGCTGTGGAGAGTTTAACTCTACAGAGAGTTAGGGGAATCATTAGTTCTCTGCTCCACTTATGCCAAAAGGTGTTTTCTTAGACCATGTTAAGGGAGCATGAAGCAGGGGAGGACAACCCAAAGAAGGGAGAAAGTCGGAGAGAGAAAAAGACCAGCCACTGTTCTTCTCTGTTCACACTGGTAGTAATCTAGCTTGTAGTATAGCATGTTGTAAGTAAGTAACATTTATTTGTATAGCACATTTCTCAGATAAAAATCACAAAGTGCTTCACAACAAAAGAAAGAATTAGTAGCTTGTAGTATAGTATATTATAATTTCATAGAGAAGCTGGTAAAATAGTATAGTGTTATATTAACAACCATACATCTCAGAAGTTCTCCCAAATTACGTTATCAGGAAACTATATTGAAGACATGAATTACATTACATGCCAACATATTTTGGGTGTTTTTACATTTCCGCTGCACGTTTTGCTATTAGGCTTTATTCGTCCTTCTATCACATTGCCCCTGCATATTTCATTTTGCTGATTCATGCAAGAACATTCCACACATTCCACACATTCCATACATTCCATAGTGTTCTAAATTATATTGCTACATTCATGGTTAAGGTAAGGCATGATGTTGACGGTTAAGGTTAGGCATGACGTTACTGACGGTTAAGGTTAGGTATGAAGTTACTAACCGTTGTTACTAATGGTTAAGGTTAGGCATACGTAACGGTTAAGGTTAGGCATTATGTTACTGAGGATATGATTAAGGTTAGAGTTAATATTACAAAACAAACTGACAATCGCCTGTCACGCTGCAATGGAGAACAAAACACACACAAAGTGTCCATCTGGATTTGAAGTTGCAAACACTGGCATGTAAGTTGCAAATTCATACGCCCGTCGACCGTCCCCGACCCCAAATTCAATGCTACCTCATGATCTTCATATGTTCATATTTAATGTTATTCAGTTGTTAAATTTAGTTCCATACAAACGTAAGTGATACTCTCATACACTAATCTTTCACATATTTTGGTTTTGCTAAATAGTTCCCTCAGAACAATTTTCATGCTATTTTGGTCTCACTATTAAACAGGTCTCAAATACTTAATGCCTTTTGCCTGAAAGAGGTGCAATTACCTTTTTTTGTTAATTGTTCTTAAAGTTTCCAGCAATGGACAAAGAAGCAATTATTATTTGCAGCAACAACCTGGGAGTAATTTTCTAGGAGTAACTAGTGTGCTCACAGTCAGAACGACAAAGCTTTCACCATGGTGGTTAGGGGATTCAACCAAGAGCGTTATGGACATTAGTCAGATGCCATAACCACTAGGCCACCTTGCTGACCACAGTTACATTGGTAACATTTTTATATAGCAAGGCATGATCATAAGGCATCATTGGGGTTTCTGCTTTATTGACATTATAACATGGCTTAGCATGTTGGCTATACATCACCCACTATAACTTTGTCCGAGCATGGCAGAGCATCACATCATGCTATATTATCTCCCCATGAATCTGCCTATGTAAGGCATTTATGTATTGCATTGAATTCTCTAACCTAGTAAACGCTATGCTGAATACATATTTCCTAGCACACTAGTTATGATCATAAAACCATTTACTGATGGATACTCTGTAGTGCACTACTGTTCAGGACAATTCCCTGATAGATATTCTCTAGGGCACTACTCTTGATCAGAAACCTATGCTGATAGTTATTCTCTAGTGCACTAGTTCTGATCATAACCCTGTGCTGATAGAAGTGAAAACATGACTGCAAAGATATTGCTGTCCTTGAATTAAGGTTGAACAAATCTTTGAGAGGAGAATGAGTGTTTAGATATGGGAGAGAGAAGGGAAATTGGGTATTAACCTCCCATATATTTGTGCTAGGAGTAATGGAAACAATTTACACTTTCAATTTGTGTTGTTGCGTTTCCTTATCAACACAGAGACTCTGGGGAAGCTGCTGTCTTCTCTGCTACACTGAGAGGGATACTTTCTACTGTGTTCCTGAGAGGCACCTGACTGGTGACGAGTGTTTACATTACCACAATGGCTGCAAGGTATTATCCTATCCCAGGGTATTTATATATGACACAGTTGTTTATTTTCAGCACTTGATGTTGTTGTTATTTCACATAGTGTTTCTAGGTCCTGAGCCTTCATCAATATTGGAGAACAATACATATTTCAATGGGGTCTCTGTAATTTGGCATAGAAGACCTATGTCAATACCTACGCCATATACTATTGCTGCATCACTACCTTATCTGTGCGAGGAATTTGAAATTCACATAGATGCAGGCTATTTAAGAAGTCCGTTTGCCTCAGGTATCTTTACCAAAATGTACTTTCTGTTGTGTGGTTAGTTGAGGAAGTTGTGTGACATACCCCACCTTATCAAATTACCTAAACAGTCTCAATGCCTGTGTATGGTTTGGAGTCAATGGCCTACAGACTCTTCACAATGAAACATTTTTAACTGACTGAATGGATTTTTGTAAGGATATGCTGGTGAAGACTGTCTCGTTAAAACAAGCTGGTGAAAACAGTGTGGTCCAGACAAGCTGGTCAAAACCGGATGGTAAATACTGGCCACTACCTCTCCAGCAGTGCAGCCAGAGCTGCTGGGTTTTTTCAACCTCCTCCACCCTGAGACCAATCACCACTGTCATCTGTTGTATCCCTCCTCCACTCCTGGGAACACTCACTACACCATCAGATGATGTATCCCTCCACCCCCAGACAACAATCTCCCTAGTATATTTGCCGTACAGCTCTCCATCCCCATGCCGATAAGTGACATCTGTTCTATCACCAGCCAGCTACGGCCCAGTGGGAGTACATCAAGAGCAAAAACCTCCTCCCTGTCTCCACATCTACCCTCTTCCTGCTTCTCCCAAACTCTCCCTCTCTCACCTCACCTTTCCTCCTCCTGCTTCTCCTGCTGCGTCTCACTCTGCTATCTCTGTACCCTGTTCCTGATGAAAGGAGAGCGTAATGTTCCAGTGTCCTCATCCTGTGGGTTTGGCCAGCGATGCCACCGTCTCTGGAAGCTTTCCAGTTTTGTATCATGTTCATACTCTTGGAACATTCTGGAAATCCATCTAAATCATGTCTCTCTCTCTCACACACACACACTAAGACAAATGCATGACCATGCACATGTGAAAACGGTGTGATACACATTCACACATACACGCACAGATAAACACACACGTGATTGAAGCTCTTCCAGGTTGTGGAGTAGAAGCTCCTTATTCATTTGTAGGGACAGAAGTAATGCATGAGAAGCCTGCCATACAAATGTGTTCCATTGTAATCAGAGTCTATTGTTGCAGAATATATGACAATGCAGCTGTAATTCCTTGGTACAGCAGCAGCTTTAGATTGACGACTCAGAAGGAATGAAATGGAATGCCATTATGTGGCTTAATATTATGGGATATAACTGCTGGATATGGTGTTGCTTAATATTATTGGTTATAACTGCTGGTTACTATGTGGTGTACTATTATAGGTTATAACTCCTGGTTACTATTATTTTATGTATTTGCGATATGGTTACACATGCTATTTATGCAAGTTTGTATCGTTTCTTTGTTCATTGGTTGGCAACTGGTAGACAGCAATTGGATATCAGACTAGCCTTTGTATCAGCATCTTAACTGGGTAATTAACCTAAGCGGATATTCAAAAGACCTGCATATATCTCTCCTTGTCAATACGTCAGATCAAAGACATGCATTGCCACTTAACCTGTAATATTCTGTGGAAGAATGCTCCATTGTGTCTTTTTGGCCATTTGTGTCCTCTAGTTATTTTTTGTATGTAAAGTTTTTCACAACATTTTTTTCCCCTCCTAATTGGTCCGTACAATTCCAACTGATCCTGCCTTGTCCGCAGCTCTGCAACTACTTGGACAGATGTGGGATGGCGAGGGGTGCTCACATGGTTCACCCAACCACATGTCGCTGAGCCGCCAATACGTTTTGCATTGCTCATCCAACACAGAAGCCTTTAGTCAGATCATGTATGTGATGATTACGCTCACCAACAATACTTCCGTAATTGAATTTACAGGTGCCTGATCTCCACACAAGGAGTTGCAGGAGAGGTATGTGGCAAGGTAAATAATTTCACTTATCTATACCAAATCCCGGGCAGCACTATGACAAAAAGTGACCCACTATTTCATGGGGTCTCCTATGTGTTCCAATAATAACCGTCTATCACAGGGTGCCCTGTGCCAATTTACAATACTACCAGCACACCTACTAAGCATAGGCAGTAGGCCACAACCAGGATTCAAAACCTGGCCAACACATATGTTACATTTTTCAGATATCAAAATATATGCAACCATTTTTCAGGGGACATACAGTGGGGAGAACAAGTATTTGATAGACTGCCAATTTAGCAAGTTTTTCTACTTACAAAGCATATAGAGGTCTGTAATTGTTATCATAGGTACACTTCAACTGTGAGAGACGGAATCCAAAACAAAAATCCAGAAAATGTAAATTTACTTTTTATTGTATGACATACAGTAAGTATTTGATACACCAGAAAAGCAGAACTCAATATTTGGTACAGAATCCTGTGTTTGCAATTACAGAGATTGTATGTTTCCTGTAGTTCTTAACCAGGTTTGCACACACTGCAGCAGGGATTTTGGCCCACTTCTCCATACAGACCTTTTCCAGGTCCTTCAGGTTTCAGGGCTGTCGCTGGGCAATACAGACTTTCAGCTCCCTCCAAAGATTTTCTATTTGGTTCAGGACTGGAGACTAGCTAGGCCACTCCAGGACCTTGAGATGCTTCTTACGGAGCCACTCCTTAGTTGCCCTGGCTGTATATTTTGGTTGATTGTCATGACCCAGCCACGACCCATCTGCAATGCTCTTACTGAGGGAAGGAGGTTCTTGATACATCGCCCCATCCATCCTCCCCTCAATATGGTGCAGTCGTCCTCTCCCCTTTGCAGAAAAGCATCCCCAAAGAATGATGTTTCCACCTCCATGCTTCACAGTGAGATGGTGGTCTTGGGGTTGTACTCATCCTTCTTTTTCCTCCAAACTTGGCGAGTGGAGTTTACTTTTGTCTCATCAGACCACATGACCTTCTCTCAGATCTCCTCTGGATCATCCAGATGGTCATTGGCAAACTTCAGATGGGCCTGGACATGTCCTGGCTTTAGCAGGAGGATTTTTCGTGCACTGCATGATTTAAATCCATGACTGTGGTCCCAGCTCTCTTCAGGTCATTGACCAGGTCCTGCCGTGTAGTTCTGGGCTGATTCCTCACCTTTCTCATGGCCTAAAGGTGATGTGTTGCATAGAGCCCCAGACCGAGGGAGATTGACCATCATCTTGAACTTCTTCTATTTTCTAATAATTGTGCCAAAAGTTGTTGCCTTCTCATCAAGCTGCTTGCCTATTGTCCTGTAGCCCATCCCAGCCTTGTGCAGGTCTACAATTGTATCCCTGATGTCCTTACACAGCTCTCTGGTCTTGGCCATTGTGGAAAGGTTGGAGTCTGTTTGATTGAGTGTGTGGACAGGTTTTCAAACAGGTGCAGTTAATACAGGTAATGAGTGGAGAACAGGAGGGCTTCCTAAAAAAAACTAACATGTCTATGAGAGCTGCAATTCTTACTGTTTGGTAGGTGATCAAATACTTATGTCATGCAATTAAATGCAAATTAATTATTTAAAAGTCATCCAATGTGATATTCTGGATTTTTGTTTTAGATTCCATCTGTCATAGTGTGCCTATGATGAACATTACAACATTAGCAAAAGCAGCAGTGTATCAAATACTTGTTCTCCCCACTGTACTCCATGAAGCATAATATGGTGTTAGGTTACATTATAGTTCCCAACTGAAATGTATCATGTGTCAACTTTATGAAATGTAAAAAACATTTTTTTAAAACACATACATTTCGTATCATACTAAGAGATCATATAATATGACCAGAACTGAAGCATATAAGTTCATATGAAGTGATACAGTACGTACAGACATGTCTGAAAGTGTTGGTATACTTCCACCTGATCTCACAAAATTATTTACTTTGAACTGAGTAGAAATGTACAATTATATTTGGTATCGACCGTGATTTATTTCACATTCAATGGAACAGAAATGTTACTTTTCATTCATGACATAACATATTGCTAAGTTTCCAAGAAAAAAAAAGAATATTTCAAAGAAAACAACAGCATCCCTACAATGAGACATTGAGGCTCAGTGATGTTTTCGGCATGATTTGCTGTCTCTGGCACTGGGAGCCTTGAATCTGTATAGGGCATGATGAATTCAGAAGGCTCTCACAGTTAAAACTCAAGAGTTTGGAAAAGGCACACAGTGCCAGAAGCAACCTCACTGAACTAGATCGGTTTGCTTAAGAAGAGGGCCAAACTACCAGTCAGAAAATGTAGAAACATCATTCAGAGCTACAGACAGTGCTTGATTGCATTTATTGTCTCCAAAAGCTATGCAACAAAATGTTAGGTTACATGTACAAATATTTTTGTCTTGTCTCATTTTTTATATTTTACTATTTCAAGCTGTTGCGAGTTACCAAAAAGTAGTGCTGGGTGGTATGACCAAAAATGTGTATCACGGTATTTTTCAAAATTGTAACAGTTTCACAGTATGTGATGGTATTTATTTTTTCATGCATAATTAGGTGTTCCCAGCTTTTCTACTGGTTGAGAGAGGAGTTATTGCAGTAGATTAATTTAGGATGGTCTATTTTAATGTCAGGATGAGTGAATATTTTAGAATAATTCCACACTAGTAGTTAAACAGGTTTGCATGGCCCCAGAAAATGATGCTGTTTACAAAGATTGTAATGAAGTGAAGAATCAGATTGTGCTGACGTTAACTTCATACATTTTGTATTTAGCTTGTGGCCAAGGTTGTGGAGCAAATTGCTCATGTTGCCTCTTCCGGCGACAACTTTAGCCTGACAACACTTGCATAAAATGTTTTTTTTTAGTTCGACGTCCAATCTTTTAAACCAAATAACCTCCAAACAACAGACGTGGCTTGTCTTTTTGGAAAAAGTTATTCTGTGTTATCATCTTCTACTAGTTCTGCAGCACCCAACTTTACCCTAACGTAACACCAGAGCACTACAGTTTACCCTCACTACGCCTTGCAGTCGCAACATGAATGTTTAGAAACACAACATTGAAAACGGTCCGATCTGAAAGTGTCACGCTGCGCAGTGTTCCGGACGTTGTCTATTAAAATACACCAGTGTGGCAATATATTAAAAATTCATATCATAATGAAAATATACACTGATATTAGGTCTGAACTGGTATACCGCCCAGCTTTACCAAAAAGCTATACTTTTGTTTCACCTGTCCAAACGATATTCTCCCAAAAGCAATGTAGCTTGTCTACATGCATTATGGCAAACACCAGTCTGTTTTTTGTGTTTCTGTCTAAGAAGTGGGGTCTTCCTGGGTCTTCTACCACAGAGTCGTTTTCATTCAGATAGTTACAGATGATGCAAGTTGAAACAGTTGCAACTTGAGCTTGAACATCAGCTGGATCTGTTTGTAAGATATCCTTGTTACTTACTCCACCATCCGGACACTCCTCTTTATTATTTGGTCAATTAATCACTTGCAGCTACTGTACATCTATGGATGTTCGCTAGTCCCAATGGCCTAAACATCTTAATGATTTTTGCAACAGTGCTCACAGGAACATCAATCAATTTAGAGATGGTCATGTAGCATTTACATTGAACATGGTTGGCTATTACTTTCTTTCTAAAATCCTCTGACAACTCTCTGGTTTTGATTCTCGTTTTTATATTCAGTGTAATACAGTGACACAAAACAGCAGAGTTAGTACTTATCTCTATTTAAACCGGCTAAATATGTGATTATTCAATTGAATGCACCTGTGATTCTAATTAAAAGAGAATGGTCTGCTTGAGCTATCACTAGTATTTGATTGTTCATATAATGTCTAAAGGGTATCAATAATATTATCCAGGGCAAGTTTTAATGTATTTATAGAGTAAGCAAGTATTCAGTTATTTTCTCCGCTTTTTTGTTTTGTTACAGTGAATACCAATGACAAGCATGTGTGATGATAAAATGTTTTAATTAAATGTGAATCATTCATTACTTTAATAAAATGTCTGGGTTCCAAATTTTAGGCCATTTCTGTATGATATGTTCTGTAGTGTAATACCTTGTATAATGTAATTTACAGTAATGTAATGAACATGACTGTAATGCAATTTAAAATACAACTATATAATAGAATACAACTGTATAATAGTGTGTTGTAAAGTTACATGACATACAATAGTGAAATTTGATGTAGTAAAATCAGGGATGGACTGGGAAAAAATTCGGCCCGGGACTTTGGATGGAGCGGCCGGCGGTGGGGGGGGGGGGTGGCGCGCGTGTGCGCGCGTGTGCACTGTATCTGTCGCTCCCCGCGTTCGTCAATCTTTCATTCTGGGTTTCTCCTCATTTGAATATAGAGGAACTCTCTCTCGATTTGACGGCCGGGCCAGAGCGCAGTTTTGCGGATGCAACAGCCTGTCCATTTCAGCCTACTGTCACTTGTTTTAATACGTCCGACCGGCCGTCAAAGTAAAATGTGACGGCCCGTTTGGCCCGGAATGGACCGGCCGTTCGGGAAAACCCCCGACACTCCCGATGGCCAGTCCGCCCCTGAGTAAAATGTACAGTTATTCACTAAGTAATGTAGAGTTTTGCAATGTAACTTACAGCAGTTTTCTGTACAGCAGTCTATTGTAATTGTTACATTTTTGTAATCTACTGTACATTAATATAATGACATGTACTGTAATTAAATGTACACCACTGTGGTTTATAGTAGTATATTGCACAGTATTACAATATGCAGCAGTGTAGTGTAATGTGGTAGTAAGATCTCTACTCATGACATGGACTCAGTGCAGAATGATATCAAAGTTTACCAGATGACATGGTCCTGCTCAGTACAGATATCACATTTGACCAGGAAACATGGACTCACTGGAGATTTATTCCATTCAAGTATTGTTTCCTTCTTCTCAGTAATGCAGTATTCACACAATCAATACCATGTGAGCATGAGTGTGTGCGGCTGGTATGCTCATTTGTCAGTTAACTCCCCATGCCTCGAGCGCTACAAGCTGAGGAGATTTCAAATTCATCCCTGTTCTGTATGTCAGCCCCTAAAATGTATGCGTGATTGAGGATTAACCTTTTTTGTTGGAGTGGTGGTCTTTTACTGTCATCTTATTTCATTCCACAGCAACATTATTCCTCCTCGCAGTAATGTATTTGTTTTGTCCATGGCCTGGGCCTGTTGTGCTGAGAGACTGAATATGGCGGATGATTAAAAGGTCGCAGTCATCAATTACAGTTAAGGGAGAGGGAGGAAGGCTGTGTGAAATTCTGGTTAAAGGGGAAGAGGCAGCAGGAGAAAATGTTGCGGCATGTAGGTCATTGTAGATTAAGACAAATGGCTGTCTCACCAATAGGACCCCCCCCCCATACTGTTAATTGATTACCACGACAATAGATAATACAATCACCATGTAAACTTACACATCAGTATGCAGAGCCAAGGAGCATTGGGTGAGGAAATATGTTAACGTTAAGGATTCGTAATATTCACAATTATCACTAGAGATGCTCTCCTCTGAAACATTAACAGCTGCATTTCTGAAGAAAAAAAAAATTACCGGCAGGACTCTTGGTCTCTTGGCAGTCAGTCTCACTTGAGGGAATAAGAATTAGATGTTTCCTTTTTTAACCCATGGTCCATTTTACAACATAATCAGTATTTTCACTGTACTGATTACAAACTAATCACTTAATCATGTATTACTAATAAGCCTTCTCATTTACTGTCATCCGGACCTCAGCCCTCAGGTCTTTAGGGAGATGTTAGTGACAAAATTGCAAATTGCAAACAGTTTTCAAGGTTACACTAAACTGGCACTGCAGCCTGACCCTGGCCAGGTTTGTGTGCATGTGTGCATATGTGTGTATGGATGTATTTACTTACGTACGTGTGTATTTGTGTATGTGTGTTGGTGCTAAAGAACAGCCTGTTGTACAGTATTTGGGTCTATGGAGTCCTATTAAAACCATGGATCACTCTGTATGTTCTCTTTTGGAGCATAGCGGAGCGCAGCGGCAAGGATGAAGGTCGAAGAGGAGGATCAGGCGCTCTTGGTGCCTGATTGGCTCTCCCGGGGTTAATTGATTAACCAATAAGGGACAAGTGGGGGCAGCAACATTGAACACATCAAAACAAACACACTTTGTCTTTCTTCAGATGAAAGAACATTGTTCTCCTCCAGGGAGATGGATGACTTCACTAGCTCCTGGTAGTTGTGTGAGCTCAGGCTGGCCATCCCATTCGTCTGCTTCTCTGCACCAATCACAAATCAGACATTGGACAAAACCATTCACTTAGCATCCTTACT
>JACXGM010016321.1:9152-20676 GCA_016801145.1 Umbra pygmaea | reverse complement strand
AGTTTAAAGCCGGATTTGGATACAGAAAGATTTCCCAAGCTTTAAACATCCCAAGGAGCACTGTGCAAGCGATAACATTGAAATGGAAGGAGTATCAGACCACTGCAAATCTACCAAGACCCGGCCGTCCCTCTAAACTTTCAGCTCATACAAGGAGAAGACTGATCAGAGATGCAGCCAAGAGGCCCATGATCACTCTTGATGAACTGCAGAGATCTACAGCTGAGGTGGGCGAGTCTGTCCATAGGACAAAAATCAATCGTATACTGCACAAATCTGGGCCCGGTTCCCCAAAACGTTCTTATCGCTAAGTAGTTCTTAACCTATTCCTTAACCTATAGGTTAAGAACTACTTAGCGATAAGAACGTTTTGGGGAACCGGGCCATGGCCTTTATGGAAGAGTGGCAAGAAGAAAGCCATTTCTGAAAGATATCCATAAAAAGTGTCGTTTAAAGTTTGCCACAAGCCACCTGGGAGCAGGGCCGTGCACAGACATTTTGGGAGGCATGGGCTCAAGTAAAAAAAAAGGGCACCCTACACGCACGTGCATGCATAGACACACACACACCCTTTCCAAGTGTCCATTGTTCCCATTTCCCAATCTTGCCACAAATCCATTTATAATCACACACTATGTTTCTGAACTTACTTAGTTCAGTCTCATCTAACACACTATTCCTTTAAGAAAGCACCAATTTAACAAGTTTTCATTAAAGTAAAATAATTCAGTCAGGGTGTGTTCAGTTGATCAGACCAATTTCTTACAAGTAGGCTTGTATAGACAAACGGCCTAAAGGTGACACGGGGTCAGATTACTCAGTAGTTAGGGAGTCAGACTTGTAAGCGATTCCCAACCCTGACTGCGCCAAATGTCGTTGTGTCCTTGAGCAAGGCACTTTACTCTATGTTGCTCAAGGTGGATGTTCCTGTTTTCACTGTGAGTTGGATAAGAGCATATACTAATGACTAAAATGTAAAAAATAAAAAAAGGCCAACCATTTATTCATTTGGACTATTCTACGAACATCCTCATCCTAACAAGTGTTGTTGTTTTAACAATGCATTTGTATTCCTCAATTAAAACAGGGCAAAGACGTAAACATGACATTCTCAGTAATTTTACTCAAGGCTGTTAAAAGTAATCCTGTCCCCTTTGAAAATATATATGTCTGGGCCCCCATCTCAAATAAATTGATATTCATTTTCTTCAAATACCAGATTGTTTTTTGAAATTATTTCTAGCTAACTAATTGAACACCTATGCCAAGCTATTTCATCCAAAACTACATTGAACAAAGCTAAAAAAGCTATTTCAAAGTAGTTACTGAGCTACAGTTGATATAAAGACATCAGAATGAGACAAAATAAAAGCATCTTGCAAAAATCTCACTGATGTTACAGACGAGTTTATGTGGAAATTTGCGAAAATTATGTATTGAACAACAATAGAAATTCTATATTTACAATGTAGTCCCACTGTAGTCCCACTGTTACCTGGTGTATATGTATTCACATTATTAATAACACTAATGTAGGACGTCATTGAAATTGTTGCATTTTCTGTCTATGTTTGTTTAGTATAAAAATTAAAAAAGTAAATACCTACATCAAGCACCACTAACATGGCAGATTCTTACAGTATGTAAGTTAATAAACCAATGTTTCAAATAACTACAAAAACAGGATCATAAGGAACCAGTCTTTCCTACTCATTTGCCTTACCTCTCTATCCTTGTTCATTCTCTTATTTGTTGACTGCTACAGTACTTCCTGCTGCACTACCTGCCTCTGACTAGCTGGCAGCACTTTCTGCAGAGGAGGATAGGCAAAGGCAGTGTTTATTAATGTGCACATTATGACAACTAAACCATAATTTGTCGCATATGGAATAATCTGATTCTGGAAAAGCCATGGGATTGACTATTGGAAAGCTATCCAATCTGTGTAATTTGCATTTAGATATTTAGTCACATTCACCACAAAACATGTTTTGAATTGTATACACCAATGTTAAGAGGAAGATCAGCTTTAAAACGAGGTGTAACTTGTGTATCAACTCTTATTATTGATCTCAGTAGAGCCAGCTAATGAAGCTACCCAGATCAGATGAGAAAAGGCCACCGTTCGTTGATAATTCTCGGCGCGATGTACAGTACACAGCATACATCTGCGTGTCGCAAACTAAGTTCTCCTGTTCAACATTTTACAAAAGTCAAACTCAAATGCAGTTACAGAGTTTTTGACCAGCGAATGTGTGCAAATGTGCATTTTGTCCGTCATTAAAACGGCGCCGGTGTAACACCGGCGGCATCACATTACATTTTCATCGACAGGTTTCAAATACAAACTAGTTTGTTGTAGCTATATGGGCACTCAGTTTTTCCTGTTGTAAGATACATTTGCCAAAATCTCATTTTATAAAAGATGAAATGCTACTGTATGCACAGGCTATTTAAGTTCAGGCTATGTATTGGCCATAGGAAATGCTAGACCTCTCTCTCAGCTCAGCTCCCACATGTCTCAGTCAGACATCAAATAAATAAAATATTGCCTTTATAGACATAGTGTTTAGTACTTATACAAACAACAAGATCTTTTTTACCCTTGCAATACTTCGTTCAGCTCCTGTCTCCTGTGCGGCTGCTGCAGAACTCCAGTGCATTTAGTTAAGATAGAGGGGGCGGAGTTATCAGGTTAATTGACAGTTTGCGAACAAGTTTTACACAAGCTCTTTTTAAGAACTCTAAATATTTGTAAAACAGACAAACAGACGTAAAGGGTGACCAATAGCATTGATTTATTGAAGATAATAAAAAACACCACCACTAAAAAAAGGGCACTTTTGAGTGTAAGGGCAAAAAGGGCATGTGCTTTGCACAGGTTAAGCCCTACCTGTGCACGTGCCTGCCTGGGAGACACACCAAACATGTGGAAGAAGGTGCTCTGGTCAGATGAAACCAAAATCAAACTTTTTGGCAACAATGCAAAACGTTATGTTTGGCGTAAAAGCAACATAGCTCATCACCCTGAACACACCATCCCCATTGTCAAACATGGTGATGGCAGCATCATGGTTTAAGCCTGCTTCTCTTCAGCAGGGACAGGGAAGATGGCTAAAGTTGATGGAAAGATGGATGGAGCCAAATACAGGAACATTCTGGAAAAAAACCTGATGGAGTCTGCAAAAGACCGGAGACTGGGACGGAGATTTTTCTTCCAACAAGACAATGATCCAAAACATAAAGCAAAATCTACAATGGAATGGTTTACAAATAAACATATCCAGGTGTTAGAATGGTCAAGTCAAAGTCCAGACCTGAATCCAATCGAGAATCTGTGGAAAGAACTGAAAACATATCTTTATGTTTGAAGCCTGAAATGTGGCAAAAGGTCGAAAAGTTCAAGGGGGCCGAATACTTTCGCAAGGCACTGTATATACAGTCTATACATGTAAGCGAAGCCCTCTGAACCATCATAATGTGGTGTATAGTGGCTACACCGTGTAACACCATTATGTAAGCAGTCAATAGTGATTTACTGAAAGATGCAAAGTTGCTGTTAAATTTAACACTAGAGGCTAGATTTCTACATGTATATATGCTGTATATCCACATATGTGCACATGTGCAATATCACAACAGGTACAGTTATAATTTGATCAGTGGTATTATTGACCACACTGTACGTACTTGTATTTCGGATCATGTTGGCAGGGGGGGAGGGACAGGGGGCACGGATATGTAGATTGACTTATTGTGATTGTATAATTGTCTATGAGATAAGAAGTTGTCCATGAGGTGGTCTTTACAGCCATGTTAGTGGTTCAGGTCTTTTAACAGCCTGATGGTCCGCGGGAAGAAGCTGTTACATAGTTTTTGACAGGATGCTTCTGAACTTAAAATGTCTGGTGGACCTAAGTGGCTGAATCAGGTTGTGGTTCAGTGGCTGGCATCAGCGATGATATCCCTTGCCTTCCTGCGGCACCTGGTGTTGTAAGTGTTTTCCAGTGAGGGCAGTGGGGACCTGATGAGATGTTGACTCCAAGGAATTTAAAGTCAGAGACCCTCATAACGGTGTCACTGTTGATCTGGTTCAGAGAGTGGTCAGTTATACTCACTTTGTAGTCCACAATCAGTTCCTATGTTTTCTTGACGTTGAGATTGCATTAACGTCCTCTCGGTAGGTTGACTCATCATCGTTGCTGATCAGGCTTAAAACTGTAGTGTCAGCTAATTTGATCCTGTTATACTGTAGCTGTGGGTGGCAGGAGGGGACTGAGTACACAGCCCTGTGGGGCCCCTGTGTTGAGAATCCTTGAGGATGAGATGTTGTTGCCCACCTTCACCACCTGGGGGCGACCAGACAAGAAGTCTAGGATCCATTTGCAATGTCGACCTAAGGCCACAAGCTCTTTGATGAGTAGGGAGGGCACAATGGTGGTGAAGGCAGAGCTGTAGTCACTGAACAGAATCCTCATGTATGTATTCCTAGTGTTCAGGGGGATAAAGCTATGTGCATCACGGTGGCAATGGCATCATCTGTAGATCTGTCAGGGCGGTAGGCGAATTGAAGTGTATATAGTATGTTGGGAAGGGAGGAGACAATGTGATCTTTGACTAACCTCTCAAAGCACTTCATGATGACAGAAGTGAGCGCTACAGGACGGTAGTCAATCAGCTATGTCACCATCCCTTTCTTGGGAACAGGGATGATGGTGGATTTCTTAAAGCAGAGTGGAATGGCGGCCTGGTGAATACCTCTGCTAATTGGTACGCGCACACACTGAGGACCTTGATGGAGATGCCATCTGGTACAGCAGCCTTGCGGGGTTAACACTTTTGAAGGATTACATAATCCTCCATGGTGACCAGTAGGTAGGGTCTCTATCATTTAACACACCAGTAGAGTCCTGAATCTTGAAACATGAGAAAATGGAATTTAGATGGTCTGGTAGGGAGGCGCTGGTGCCCACCTCCTAAGCCAGAGACTGGGGCTCCACCTCACATGCATGAGCATGTGGATCTGCCTTCCACACCTGAAGTTCCTCCCTTTACGCTGTCGCTAGATGCTTCACCTACCCCAGAGCTGCTCCAGGGGGTTCCATTTGCTCCCCTAACGACTCAGGCACCTCCATCACCTCTAACGGCCACAGTGCGCCTCTGGAGGTCCACAGAGGTGCAGGATGATAAAACAGCCCCTGGTTTCCTGGAATCTTTTTTGGGATAACAGGGGCGGGGACTGGTTGTAGGAGTGGCCCAGATACTTCAGGGGCCGCTCCAGGTGGAGGAGAACGACACGTATGACCCCGACTGGTCCCAAACAGCAGGATGCGGTGCCACTGCCGGGGTGGCAGGTGGCTGTCCCTCCAGCCCCAACAACATCCACAAATTCCTCCTGACGGAAGCAGGGCAGATCACCACCGGACCAGGATGCCTCCTGACCCCTTCCAGCCTTGAAGGCAAAGGGGTCACTATCTGCCAGCCACATTGTTTTTGTGTTTCTAGTTGTCTTCTAAATATCCCAACTCTGCATTTGCTTCGCCTCTGTTTCCACTTCATCTTCATATGACATAGTTACTGTACTACCAACTGAATTTTGCTTTGCCTGCACTGCCACTGAAATCCCCCTTATAATCATTTGCTGAGTAAGTCTATGGTCTCATGAGTCTTCTCAAGTGTCCTCTGTGGATAGACCCCCAGGGTCCTCATACCGCTGGTTGGGAACCACTGCTTTAGAAGTAAGTCACTATAGGCACTCTCCATCCAGTGCTGTATTGCCATTGAAGCTAAGCAGAATGGGTCAAGCTCAACATACATCCCAGCAAAAGAGGTGTCCCAGCAGGTGTATTTTTACATTACATAGGTGTCCTTACTCTCTGGTACATTACTTATCAAAAGAGTATTGGTGTAAAGTCTTGTCAAAATGTCCAGTCTGGCTGTCATATTTGATTGACATCTCACCGACCACCCTATTGTTACAAAGGTAAGCCGCCTGTTTATTTATGTTTTTGGTTTTCCATTTACTACATTGGGCATGTTTCACGCAATAACTCTTTTACAGAACAACCATACATCTCAGAGGTTCTCCTAAATTATGTTCTCAGAAAACTATTTTGAAAACATGAATTATGTTATATGCCAACATATTTAAGGTGTTTTTACATTTCAGCTGCACGTTTAGCTATTAGGCTATATTCGTATTACGTTGCCCCTGCACATCTCCTTTTGCAGATTCATGCGAGAACATTCCACACATTCCATTTGAAATTTTATTGCAACTTTCACGGTTAAGGTTAGGATTAAGTTTAGGCACGAGGTTACTAACGGTTAAGGTTTAGGCATGACGTTACTCTGGTTAAGGTTAGGGTTAAGGTTAACGTTACAAAAACAACTGACAACACCTGTCTGCATCATGCTGTAATGGAGAACAAAACACACACATAAGCTGTGTCTAAATGTGAAAGCTGCATCTTTCGAAGGCCGCAGACTTCGAAGGATGCAGCCTACATGGCCATCGGAGGCTCCGAATGTAGCCGTCATTGGATAACTAATTGAGCCACCAGGTGTTTCCAATTACCGCTTAGCAAACGGTGTAAGAGGAGAGCTGACATCCTACATGAAGTTTGTGAAATGTCAAGTAACTGTGGAGCCAGAATCTCTTTTTATTTAATATATGTTACTGGAGGAATTATACACTTTGATATGCGTTGACATTCTTTTGGCTTTTATTTTGAAGGTTTTATCATTATACTGAATTTATGACATCACCGTTAGTGTTGCGAGCAGAATACAGCTCCAGGAAGAGGCAAAGCGAGAGAGTCCCATTAGTTGACAAGTTTTAACCCTGTTTTGTTTTCACACAGTTGAACCATGAAAATATAAATATTAAATAAACAAAGAAAAACTTACAATTATGTGAATTCCTCGGCCACAAACACTATTAACACCCGCTATTTTCTTTGAATACATTTCAGTGTCACCGGCATGCTATGAATTCTGGGGAAGGGTAGGCTGCGAAGTGTCTATTTTTGTATCCTTCATTTGCCCCAAATGGATGTATTAAGAGAAAACGATGGGCATAGTTGGCGTCGCATTTGAATGAAATTCCAAACTGGGGCAGCCTTTGTTGCACCGCGGTGATGAATGGGGTCTTCAATGGGTGCAGAGTTTGAATTGAAGCAGCCTTTGTAGTACTGCTGTGACGTAATCAGCCATCAAATGCGACCTTCGAAGGGTGCAGAGTTTGAAGTGAAGCAGCCTTTGTAGCACTGGTGTGATGCAATCAGCCCTCAGCTGGATTCACACCAGGCCCGGCAAAAAAATCACTGTACGTCATCGTAAAGCAGACACATGTTTACACCGCAATCAACATTGTAATCAATCTTCCGCATCTAAAAGACGGTGGGCAATATTGCATACAACTGTCCTCCTCCAGCAAGGCGACTGGCAGGACCTTTTATTAGTTTAGTGTTCATTGACAATACGAAAACTATCTACTGAGCTGTCAAAGGTTTTCTTGCAATCCCATAAACCCATAGGTGAAAGCGACATATCAGCTCTTCAGCTGGATTCACACCAGGTCCGGCAAGCTGGTTGCATTGTGGTGGAAGTCCATTCATTTTAATAGGAAGCAATACGCACCACTGCGGCAAATCTACCGGAACCGGCAAAATGCGGATGCGGTGCAGCGGGTGTCGCAAGAGTTGAAATAATCCAACTTGTGCGGTGCTTTGCCGTACAGCACCAGAACAGGAAGTTCAAATGGCATGCACAGGTGATTTCCATGCACGTTGCATAGGCAACAACAGTCCATAATAGTTTATATATAATGTTTGGCAGCCTTATTAATTTGGGATTAGGCCTACGCTTTCCCTAACATTAGGCTCTTTTTGATGGTCAACATGACAAGCGGAGCCTACTTTGCTTAGATTCAAAACCTATACGAAACACTATTAATTACACGATTACTACGAAAAGAACTGCAATTAATTCAACATTCACTATGTTCGGAGTAAAAAGTATGCAAGGCTGTTGTCGGATTGGAAGTTGTTGAAGATGCTCATTCGCGGTTGTGACTTTGAATATATTATGCTGCATTCATTTATTCTCAACGATCCGACATGGAACTTGTATATGACGTCACTTCCACACTTAAAGCGTTCTGGTATGCTTTGCGAGTCCGAGTCTGAGAAAAACATGGAGGCCACACAGAAAGCTGTTGTTGCGGTAGCACTGGCCAAGTACCAGGCACTCCAAAAGCACTACATTACTTGTTATGATTATGAATATTAATTACCCCACCTTATCAAAACGCAGCCATTTGAACTTTTAAAATGTTTTATTTATCTTCTGTTAGCAATGCTAGCGACATTTAGCAACACCCATTTGAAACAAGAACGATTCCCACACTCACAGGCAGTGATACGGATGCAGTAAGGTTTTGCAGTAATACGAGTGATTGTAATCATCATTTTATCAACCAAAGTGGTCCAAAAATAATGAAAACAAAGTTACACAGGGCGCAGCCATCTTGGATTCCGTATCGGAATTCTTGCTCGGTCTCCTCTGAGTTGTCAGAGCGAGAAATTTTTTTGTCAGTGAAAGGGCGCGTGTGGTACGTGTTGCTAGGCAATGTCCTGTCTTTCTAGTCGGAACTCCGACTCGGAAAGATAATCGAACGCAGCATTACCAGTGACAGAATACAAGATGGACCGAGCCATGCCATTCATTTCAACGGAGATCAAGTGAAGCCAATTAGAAGCACTTTTTCTGTGGTAGCCGAGCGTACTGTGCAGCCTCAAGCTGAGCGTAATGACGTAGATGTGATGTGAGCAACGTCTCTGAAAGTTGTCATTCTTCAATGAAATGCTAACATAAGGTGGTAGCCAGTTAGCATCAGATTCCCCCCAGGGCTGCTTCAACTTCTGGGTTTAAGCCTTCCCCCTTAAGCACTACAGTGGTGCACGGTGGTTTATGGGAAGAGTAGTTCCTTTGCTCGGAAATGAAAATATATACAACGTCTTGTACCTTTGACCTTTTTTGGATTTTCTGTTCGTTTTTTCACTCGAAATGAGATGTTGTACGCTTATGAGTCATGTCATAGCTGGTTAGCCTAAGGCATGGTCTAAAACTCTTTATATACAGATTTTTCCAGTCGTCAATTGGAGAAATGAATGGGAATCTTACTTCTAGAACCTGAGCTCTCTCAGAGGAGGGGCAGAACTGTTGAAGTCTAATATGTTCATTTTTCACATATTTCCTTTTTTGCTAAATAGTTCCATCAGAACGTATTTCATGCAATTTTGGGCGCGTACAGAATTATAGCATTTTGTGTAAAAAGTTGTTTCGTCTCTTTATTATCAATCTATTATTCAGTCTTATTTGCAGAAGGGTGTATTGATTAAAGTGTATTGAGTAAAGTTAGGGTTGCCACCTTTGATTTGTAAAAAACCGGGACACTCAGATGAAATTTGTTTTTGTTTCGTTTTTTGGGGGGGGGATATACTATGTTAACAGTTGTAGGACTCCCTATTGCCTCTCTTACCTATATATATTACTCCTTGACGTAGATGCACTCCCTGATGTAGATGCACTCCCTGACGTAGATGCACTCCCTGACGTAGATGCACTCCCTGACGTAGATGCACTCACTCTTTTCTACATTAAATACATACATTAAATACACTTTTTTGTATTGCGTAAACATATGCTGTATAATTATAACTATTATAAAATCTAATAATTTGTAGAAAGATTGGCTATTCTTTAGCAATTAAAACATTATTACATGTATTGTAATAGATTATAAACAACTTTGTTTTGTTTTTGTTAATTTAGTAAATTTGGGCAACCTAAGACTGACATTTCTCACATCTTTCCATGTGTATTTCTCATCCCTTTTTGCTGCCTTCAGAAGTCCCGGCTGTCCCTCAATGAATGCTTTCAACTGTAAATAACTTTTTCTTTGACTTTGGTGGCTCATCCGATTTTGTTGTGTTATCATCCTCGTCCATCTGTCCCCCCATTTCACAAAACTGAGAAAATAGAAAGTTTTAAAAAGCTAGCTAGCAACTGAACTCACACTGTTAAATCCTGGATGTGTGGATGCGTGCGCGCGACCGACCGCACAGGCAGTTACTAGGCGACAGGCGATAAGTTGAGCTTCCAATGAATTGATTTCTGCTTCCAATCAAATAAAAGTAAACGACTGGCATTGGCCAATGCACTGTTTTAACCGTTTTTAGACGTTTACGAACACAGGATTGGATGTACATTGTATTTCTTTTAATACAAAGCACCAACATGATCCCTGAATTCAGCAAGGCTGAACTCTTTAGAGTTTGGCTTATATTGAGCAATTTGATAACTTCCACTCATATGAAATAGTTAATTTTGAATGACCTTACCCCTGATTTAATTTCTAATTTTAGAATTATTTTTACAGTTTTACCTCTGTTTTCAGTGCTGTGGGATTACCGTAATGGCCATGTGCAGAGGTGTCATGCACCTATTTTTTTTAAGGGGGCACAGTGTGCACAACACACGGAAACACGTGCCCACAAATAAAGGTATTAAGAGGAAAATCAACTTGGCTTAAAAATCTGAGTGGGCACGTGCATGACGCCTCTGGCCATGTGTTATTTTTTCATATTGGATCGAGACGGCTGTATATTTTGGTGTATGCAACAGGAAGTGACGGCATCTGGAGAGGAGCATGGATAGGCCTCTTTGCTGGGTTCGCCCTGTCCTACACATCTGTTTTTGGAATAGCTGCAATAATTGTGTCCAAAAGACATTTCCTACTTGCTGTGAGTTTTCCATGTTACAGTTTACTTTACACCTATTACATTTCCAATAGTGTATTTTTGGTTCACAAACATGTCCAAGCATGACTAAAATAACATAAAAGTTTGTATACATTCTAATGTTATTTTATATTTTAACTGAAATGGCCTGCTGGATTTTTTTCAAATGTTAATAATTTTGGCTAAACAATTCATGACACAGGCATGTTTTTGTTATCTGTTCCTTTAGTACATCCTCCTGATGGTCATAAATGCCTTTGAGGTGACATCAGCAATTTTGGCTGCAACACACAGACAGAGTCATTAACATTTTTGCATTATTCCCATTGTGGATCCTCTTGGCATATACAGTACTGTGTGAAAGTCTTAGTCACCTGTAAAAATATATATAAATTAAAGATGCTTTCAAAAATATAGAAAATAAAGTTGATAAATATAAAATGAATATTCTTTAAGAGCAGAAAACAATGAAAATGTAAAGTAACTGTAATGATGCTCCAAAGGTAAGAGAGAACAATGTTATTTATTGACCGGTAAGAAATGTCCACGGGAAAGGCACAGAATAATCCAAAACAATGCAGAGGTCAGACCGGAATAGCATGTATATGGCAAAGGTACAACTAGGGAAATCCACAGGCAGAATAATCCAAAACAATGCAGAGGTCAGACCGGAATAGCATGTATATGGCAAAGGTACAACTAGGGAAATCCACAGGCAG
>JACXGM010016320.1:0-11426 GCA_016801145.1 Umbra pygmaea | reverse complement strand
TTGTTGAAGTTATGCCGGGGCTGGATATTTCAACAAGACAACATCCCAAAACACTGCTCAAAATCGACTCTGGCATTTACGCAGTTGAACAAGTACAATCTTCTGAAATGGCCATCCCAATCCGCAGACCTGAATATCATTGAAAATCTGTGGGTTGATTAGAAGCAGGCTGTGTATCAAACCTAACTGAACTGGATATGTTTTGCAAGGTCGAATGGTCCAAAATGACTTCATCCAGAATCCAGACACTTATTACAGGCTATATGAAGCGTATAGAGGCTATTATTTCTGTTAAACGCTCAACTGAATATGATATGTCATAACTTAAAAACATTGTTAAGTTATAAAACCAATTTAAAAAAGGACCAGAAAAAATATAATAGTTTCCCCACCAGTCTGAGATAATTCATAAATCAAAAAGCAAACATTAAGAAACTGACAAGAATGCAGTAAACTGTAAAAAAAAATATAATACAACCACTATAATGACTCATTGTCTTTTTTATTATAAAGATGATATATGGAACTGCGTTATATATCTTTATACAAAGCTAATAAATGTTTCCATCTAAGAGCAGTTTGCTGTATTTGTGTTTTATTGACTAATAAAATACATCAACATCTGGCAGGTGCATAATGCTTGTGACAAGCGTCGTGACTCGTGTTAATTTTTTCTGTGTGTTTTACAAACCAACTCTATTCACAATAGCATAATAAAGATGGGATTTTTACCACGTAATCATTTGGTTGATTTTGCTGCGCGCTGGTAATGAAAAGTGTAGACGGTATATTTCCTATTTGGGCAGCGAAAAAAATGAAAATACACTAACCTGTCTTAAAGAACATCTTGATCGACTGGGATACAGCAACTGTCCTGGCCTACCTCTCCTTCTTTTCATGGCGTTTCTGGTACCCTGATTTATGCTTTCCTTTCCCTGACATTTTCAATCAGTCAGTCAGTCTCCTGCTCTTCCACCAAGTTCATAGTTAATCGCTTTTGCATTGGCGTTTTGTTTAACAAATAGTTTTATATAGGTAAAGGATACCTTACATTAAATATGATGATATAATGATGATCAATTAGCCTTATAATTAATTGAAATGTTAATAGAAGCCTTTCACCAAAGTACCGAGGAGATTTTACTTTTACACCAGTAAGCTAAGATGTCAATTATTATTAGTATGCCTGGCTCAGCACTGTCAGAAAGGTCACTTATGGAAGATGAACATATATGCATGACTGAAAAACATGTTTTTTAATATAATATAACCTCTCTCCTCTCTTGGTCTTCCAGTATTGTAGCCTGTCTCAGCATTATTTTTTTGTATCTCTGTTTGTCTCATAATTCTCTGTAAAGCAAATTCTATAATTACAATTTTATGGGTATGATTGAGGGCTTACCATGTGTTTGTCTTGCATTGCACTTCATTCTCTTATTAAATAAACAAAATTAGCTACAATGAGAGTTAGACTTTACTGTAAAGGCTATTTGAACTACACATTTAGCTAGGTAATACGCAGGTTACTTTGCAGTACAGTACATAACCAGAGCTTTTGCATGCTGACTAGCAATCTACTGACGGTGTAAATAAAGATACTGTAGCTAGACACCTGACTGAAATATCAGCAAATATTTTCCTTACCATTTTGAAAAATATGTTCCAAAAGTCTGCTTTGTTTAGTTATTCCACATTGGCAAAGAGGTTGGCACAATTAGAATTTAGATAAATTGTCAATAACTGTCTGTTAACATTATCGATAGACTTCCAAACCTGACGAGGTGTTCGACCAGGCTATGCCATTTGAGGAGGGGCCGCTCATTGATCCCCCTATATGTCTGAAATTCCTAGACATGGTTGTGACCTGCACTTTGTTAGTGCTTTAATTCTGATTAGTTTGTATTGAAATAAGAGGCTGCTGTGGCCTGCTGTATGGGTTGAGCAGAGGTTGCACAGTTTGACCAGCGGGCAGCTGCCACACACTAGGTGATGGTGTCGCTAAGAACTTGCAATGTATAAATTTTATCAGACCAGCCCTCGCGGCCTCAAAACACTACCGGCCCACCGGGTAAAGTCCTGAATCTCCCGATTGCCACTCCGCTACTGGTTAGAGCAGTGTTTCTCAAATGGGGGTACGTGTACCCCTAGGGTAATTTGGAGAACTGCAGGGGGTACATGAAATACTTGCTAAATTGCTACTTAAAAAATATGTCATGCATAATTCCTAAAATAATTATACTATAATAATGAATCAAGTTCAATACCTTTATTTGTCCCCCCAGTGGGGCAATTAATTTCACAGCATAGGAGCACACACTTACGAACACACAGATACACATAGTATGATAAAATAACATAATACACATTCAATCAATTTCAAAAATGTGTAATGTGTAAGCTACCTTTCCCTCCTTGCATTTAGAAGAGAAACAGCAGATGGAGCAAAGGAGTGTTTAAATCTGTTTGTTTTAGCAAATGGTAGTCTGAGCAATGAACCTGATGGTAGAAACTGAAACTGTTGATATAGAGGATGAGAACAGTCAGTCAAGATGGAGATCGGGCGTTGGACAGGATGATTGAAGGCAGGGGAATGCGAGACGTCTGTTGCCGTCTCATACACTCAAGCACCCCGCTTCTTCTTCCTCGCCTCCTTGGCCTCCGTTTCAGAGTTCCGAAGCGATCACCTTTCCCGAGACCGGCCAGTTCCTCTAGATCAGGTATGATCAAGTCCACTGGTGGTCCGGTAATCACAGATTTTTCAAATGTTAGCAAATAGTCTTTGGAGTATTGAATCGGCAAGAGTGAACCCAGGTGCCATACGAATGCCAAAAAAAGGAACAAAGTCGGATCCACGTCAAAGACGCTTTGCACGCTTTAACAGCCGTAGTAGATATTTAATCAGTATGAAAAACAAACAAACAAACAAACTTTAAAAACCACAAAAAACAAAAACAAAACTCTGACAAACCAAACAGACGTGCTTCCTACTGCTGCCGATCGCTGCGTACGCATGCGCCCCCCTGATAATAATGAATGAATTAAGTGATGGATTTTAAACATTTGAAATGTAGCATTTAAATGTTTTAGTTTAAAAAGGTTGTTGTTTAGTGAATATACCACTGTATTGTATCTCTTTATATAGACTTTCTTCTACCAAAAATGTTTTGCGCTGGTCCGGGGGTACTTGGCGCTGGTCAGGGGGTACAATTCAAAGGGGGTACAATATTGAAAAAAGATTGAGAATCACTGTGTTAGAGTATGTAAACCATGATGAATAAGGCTTTTTAATACATATTTTCAAGCCCCTATAGGGCTCCTGGACCAGTGTACAAAGTTTGGAGGCCATACAAACAAGTCAAAATGAAAATGCTGCACCCATTTCTTACTATATTTCTACACATTTTTGAAATCCCATCTATTTGTTATATCCTGTCTGTAATGTGTTTAGAAAAAAAGGCTACTGTCTAAAAAACATGACCAATTTAGAGGCACCATAGCTCCGGCTATGTTTAACGCACAGGAATGAGCTACCACACATTCTTTTTATCTGATCTTCTTCTTTCCAATGGTACCAAGCATGTACGGTTTGCAAGATAATCGCGAACGTCAGGAGACTGTGAAGGGTTTTAATTAACGTTAGTTTGAAGCTCATGAATTGTACCTAATGTTTCTGGTTGGACTTGGACCTCTGTTGACATGTCTGGTTCTGGAACACATGTTCTTTTAGTACCTTTCTGAAGCCAGGCTAACATAACGAATTACAAAAAAACACGTCTTTTTAGAGAAACTTTTTAATTTCTAGGTTTTCAGCAGTAAAAATCTGTTACGGTCAGGAGGCAGCCGCAGGCATCACACCAACATCAGACAGCTTTATCAAAAGCTGTGTCCATGGAGAAGCAAACTTGTGATAGGATGGGCCGACTGCTTGCCTTTACACGATTCGTCAAGAGATCTGAAGTCACATAGTGCCCTCTGGGTAGTGTAGTTTATGTAACGTTAGGATCATTACCAATCTCTCTGACACTGACGCTTTCTCTGTCAGTGTGGTTGAGTACCGGCTACCTGGTGGTATGCAAGAAAAAGTGCAGGTAAGCTTAAGAGTAAAATGTAGAAGTGCGGGTACTGCGTACCGGTGAGTACCGCCCCACTTCGTGCACTGGACGTAAATAACCAGCAACAAAAGCTGTTAGCTTGTTTACTCAGCTAGCCATTTTTGTACCTCAAATGAAATCGAATGTTGAAAACAAACACAGCTAACACCCTAATTTTTTAGTATATATATAAATTTCTTATATGTCCTTAAAGGATAGAATCCTGGGGTTTTAGCAAATATCTCGGTTTTAGTGTAGCTATAAATTTCACAATGTTACAACTACTTAATATCAGCTACACGTCTTGAAAACAATGACATTTTATTAGGAAATACAGGAAAAAACATACTGTACTAAAGAATATAGTACTTACAGTCGTAAATCCTTCTCTTGGGTCATCAAAGGGTCCCAGTAATGACATAAAGCATAGTTGTCCCAGGTAAAATTAATCTTGTGTGAAAATTGCAATTTCTTGACCGGACAGTTACCGAATGTATCCGTAAATAACGAACTTTGTGTATTTAAACCGCGGGCCTTCACTTCTGAACAAAAGACAGATGTGAAGTGTCAAACGGCTCAACTAGGGCTGGGCACCGAAAATCTATACTTTTATGGCACCGACCGAAATACTCCAATACTATCGAGTATCGAAAAATTATTTATCTTTCGATGCCAAATTTCGGTTCCAAAAGCATCTGTGAGCCAATAATCATTTAGCATACTTGCATGTAACGTTTTTGGTTTACTGTACTTTGTTGACGTTAAAATGTATTTAAAAAAATATGGTATCGAAAAAAGTATCGTTAAGGAACCGGTATCGAAACTGAGGTATCGAAATTGGCACCGGATCAAAAGATTTTGAACGATGCCCAGCCCTAGGCTCAACAATTTCAGTATATACATTATCCTTATGAAACAGATAGCGTTTATAATGTTACTCTTTGACCAGGCAACATATTTGTTTTACTGACGTAACGATAAGGTTACACATTTTAGAAATACTTGACAGATAAGTGTAATTTCACTACTTAAACCAAACACAGGTTTACTACTGCCGTTGTTCCGCTTATTTCGATCGCGCATTGAAACTCAATTATTCTCCCCATAACGTTGACTACTCTATGTATGTTAGCTAGCTTGTGCTGTTAGTTGGTTGCTGTAGTTAGATCTGTCTATTTCCCCCTTCACATTATCCTCTGCGCTTGTCCACCCTGGTGTTAGGTATTCATTCACTGTCATTGAGTTTCTCCTAATACAAAAGGCAGCAAATATGGAAGTTAATTTGCGGTCTATAGGATAAATGCATTGTGTTTCTCTACCGAACTTGGCCAGCATGCGCTCTGTCATATCGTTCAAATGTTGTAATGACTTGATAACGGACAGCTATTAACAATGGTATTTACTCCATTCTAAATTTTACAATCAGACACCGCTTGTTTTTCTCCAATCAATCACTTATCCAAATGCATATAACTAGCTATAGGCTACTATGTTACTTCGCCTAAAGCAATTCTCTGACGGTCTCGCTAATCAGGCAGCTCTCTCACTCAGGGATAGCAAGGTCGAACTAGCGGGACTGCTGCTGACTGTTATGGCGTTGTCCACACGATTGCTCTTGATACAACTTTGTAAAATAATGTTTCTATAAATATATTTGTTTGTCGTTGTTCCACTTTTCTTCCATATCTTACGAAATCTTTGTCTACTCTTTTAGTTTTTAGATTTTGGGTAGATTCTTCTGTAAGAAGAAATAATGTGTTATTAACATGACTAATACCTATGCATATTTTGTGAAATAGCCTTCTGCCTGTCTTTACTGCCTGTAATTACTTTGAAACTAAATGTAGCATACCTGGCAATGATTGTGCAAACTGTACCGCACTATTCTCTATATTTTAGGTTTGGTGCAGGCTTCTGAATGCAACTTTTGTCCAATTCACGGGAAAAAATAACGGAAATCACGGAATTATCTGATAGAAAGTTGTGGAATGACAGATTTATTTTTTAATTTCAACAGGGAGACACACTACATTCACTTTTGCCCTTGATCTCCAACATTATATTTTACCCCAGTGTACACAATAGGAGCTTAAAACACTAGCACAATGGATGTAAGTTTACCCATCTATGACACCTTCAGTTGATAGGAATGCAGAAGTGTGAAAAATGCAGTGTTCAAATTATACCATGAGCTTCAGGGGGTACAGCTTTTTCTATTTTTAAAGGTTACATCATACACTTGCTTATTTGCATATTTATGACGTCATTATACAATAATTTGCATACAGCTTAGTAGTTGTGTCAGCAAGGTTCATAGTAAGGAAAATAAATATTTAGCCAAATAATCACAAACTCACTATGGGAATTTATATTAAATTATAATTATTAATTAGGTAGCCTATATTTGAAGTAAAGAATTCTACTAAGGGACTGTTCTTTTATTTATTTAAGGGGCTACCGGAGGAGTTTTGGGATCTTTAGTCAAAATAGACCTGACCCTCCCTTCGCCAGCAATACATTTTTCTATGACCCTCCAAAATTATTGGGAAAAGAGGCATGACCCTCCCCAACAATTTATTGATGCCTTCTGTACTGGTTTGAGCTTGGCAACGATGTACAGATAGCCACAGTCTTTTTACAATCATGACTTAATCTTTGCTTTCTCATCTTACACACCACACTCCACCAAGATGGTAGCCATTTCAGTAGATTTCCTCACTAACATTGTAGTTGAAACACAATAAGCATACCTGCCAAACATTGAGAATGTTTATGAGTACCACTTCTGCGCGGACACAGCGTTTCACAGCGATGCACAGCATTTGGGAAGTGGGCATTCTACCTCAATAAGCCCACAAAAAGCACAATATGCACACTTATAAAATTACTTATATAAATTACTTGTATATTAAATGATACAGTGACTACTCTATTAGGGCCCTTTCCCATTGCTTGTAATTCACCAACAAAACATTGCAATCTCTTATCTGAGAGTGTTATGAAATTCAAAAACTGACTATACTCAGTGCCAATTTTAACCAGATAATTAGAACGAAAACATACCATTCTGGGTCTGCTATAATTAATATTACTAGAGGGTAGGGCACTCCAATTATAACATCTCCAATTATTGGGATAGATGCTGTGGCAGTCTCCAGTTCATGTAGTTTCTTCCCCTGTGACATTTGCAATCTAAAAAGAAGGGCTGGGTGTGCATTATAGTCAACCCTGCAATTATATTTTTATTAAATAGTAAGTCTGCCTCCTCATCCAACATCACCAGCACCTCCTTCTATCAGCTAAGGCTTGCTGCACTAACGTGAAACATTGGTGTACATAATGTGCTGTCACATGAATCACACAAGTGTGCAAGCACTATATAGGACTATGCATTTAACAACTACAGCTATCTGTGTCTTTTTAATGAGCAAGGTCTCTCTACAGCTAGTTGACTAAAAGCTGTGAAGTTAGTTAGCTGCACAAGCGCTATGTAGATAACCTACCTACATTATTAACATTAGTTACTGTAGCTAGCTACCTAGCTACCTGGTCAGCAGAAAAGCTAGCAAACTATGATAGTGTTGGTTAGCCATGTGCTTGAGTAGCCCCTTTTCAAACATGTATTGGCAAACAGTTTGGTCAATTTCGCTACCAGTTTCCTAACGCATCAGTGGTGGGTCATTGTCAATAGACGAGGTAGAGCTGCCATGAGTGAATCCAGCAGCTGAATCACGATTACTAAATAGAGACCCATCATCCGCGGGAGAGGCAGGTGCATGTTTTTTTTTTCCTTCGCCTGAATCCTGTAAATTGCTCAGCACTAGTAATAATAGTGTTAACAGTGAATTAAAAAAACACTGGCAAAAACAATTATTGCATATTTAAGCGTAGTATTTCATACCAGTGTACTTTGACTTGAAATTGCATAAATTGTACGCAAAATGCATGCAGGTTGGCAGGTATGAATAAGCATGGAATCTAAATGCACACTTCCTGTATTACCGCATTACTTCACATACTAAGTTACTCCTCTAGTAAACAAGTAAACTTTCACATGAAAGAAAACAAAAAAAATTAAGACCATTCAACAAAGCACACTGGGTAATAACCAGGGCCAGGCACAGACATATCGGGGGGTAGGGGCTCAAGTAAAAAAAAGGATACCCTACAAGTGCACGCATGCATGCATAGACACACACACACACACAATGTTTCCGCTATGTACATTCTGCAGCGGCGGCTCGCTTTCTTTCAGCGACACCAGAGCCCATCAACACTGGCAACACACATCCAAGGAGAGGCAGGGAGAGACAAAAGAGAAAGACAGCAAGAACGGTAGATTTAAGATTTATTGTTACCGGCAGGTAGAGGACTGCATTGGGATTGAGATCGACAAGACCCAACACAAATCTTGTGGGAGCGGGAGATTTTAACTTTGCTTTGGGCGGGAGTGGGCGGTCAAAAAATGTGCCGCGGGTCCCGGTATTTAGCTAGCTAACAACAAGGATGGAGTCGTCAAATGAACATAATTGGACTATAGGCTATATGCCTTCGATTACATCACAGCAGATAGCATATATGGATTGAGGATTACCATAAAGACGTCTATACCATTCCCTAGTTATTTGTTGTGTTGTGCTTTACATCAATGGATCTCAACCTTTTGGACTCGCGACCCACCCGACTCATCACAAGTGCACGCGACCCCCATAAGAGACATGAATACAACAATGTTACCAGAAAATTAAGCTTACCTGTATTATCTTTCTATGAAAGAAGGCGTTATATGACACTTAAACTCCTTGCAAGAGTTCCTCTTTTTCTTATTTTGAATTATATAATGGTAGAAGTATTCCAAAAGTATTCCAATATAACAATCTCTTAAAATGTGTGTGTGTTGATCAGCTGTTCGCTGCAACAACAACAAAGGGACACGCGGCACACCCTCGTCCAGTATGATTCCATTCCTCAATCTGCTTAGTATACTACAGTTTGCTAACACAGGACACGTGCCTGATTCTAAAAGTTGGTCGAACTAATCTGTCATAACCATTTCGCTATGGCTTTTCATTCAGTATTCATTACTTTTTACCGGCAATTAAGTTTCAGTTCTGTAGCCGACAACTTTGACAGACAGGACAAGCAACCAATCAGGGGAATGTCTGGATGAGCACTGTTTAACAGCGTTTTATTAAACTTTTGAGGTAGGCTATCTACAGAATATTGACAGTAATTTTTTCATCTATAACTAAAGTTTCCATGTTGATGGATAGCTACATTTCTGAAAAACATAATTTCCACGCGGAATGAATAGGTAGTTAGTGTATTCGGAACTTATAGCCCTAACATTTGTGTAAATTCTTCACTACAAGCTGTGACTGAACGTTTGCGGGACCGGGTGGGGGTGGATACACTCGTTGCGGGCGGGAAGTGAACACACATTAAATAGAGCCCAGTGAATCATATCGCCAAACTTTACTTAAATAAAATAAATGCCACCACTGTTTATACAAACTACCCTATGTATTAAAATATTCCTGATTGCATTTTCAGATGAGTTTGTTAAAATATCTTTCAAGGAACATATTTTATCGGGGGGGGGCAGGGTTCAACATTAACGATGGCCAGCCAGAACTAACGGCGGGCCAGTAAACAAATATAGTCACTTGCCCGTTCGGGCCAGTGCTTCATTTTGCCATTTAAATTAATACTATTGTATTAAAATGTTTGCCCGTAATATTTGTCCCTCCCCTGCTTTAATTTTTGCTTATCTCAAGTTAAAATCCATGTCTGTGATATGCAGTTCCTTTTCCCCCTGTGTTTGGTTAAAAAGACAACATCGGTATTGCCAATCGAAATGTTGTATGCATTAGTGCAGGACCCAAAATAATGTGATCATTTAATCCAGTGTTTCTCAAACCCTTTTTCAATATTGTACCCCCTTTCAATTGCCGTTTTACCCCCTAACCAGTGCCAAGTACCCCCTGACCAGCGCAAAACATTTTTGGTGGCAAAAAGTCTATATAAAGTTGTACAATACAGCGCCGGTAGTGATATATTCACTAAACAACAACCTTTTTTAAAAACATTTAAAAGCCACATTTCAAATGTTTAGAATCCATCACTTAATTCATTCATTAGGTATATAGTAGAATTATTTTAGGAATTATTCATGACATATTTTTAAATTAGCATTTTTGAGATACACTGATTTAATCGAAAGGACAGTTTATGTCGGTCGAGAATAAACGTAGGCCTGTTGAGCACCGACACTGTTATTCATGTACTGTGGACATTTGCCAAATATAGGCTACTAGGTGATTTCGGTAAAACAGTTTTTAATACTTTCCTTCCAATCTTTTTAGGAATTAAACAAGGGCAAATAAACAAATCAGATTTGACTGCGTCTTTTCAAACCTTAGAGTAGTCAAATGCTTTCTTGTTATAAATCATCCCTGTCGTTGAATACGAAAAATTACTAATATGAAATTTAAATGTAGTACATATAAAAGAATCTTAAATGCAGTCATTATATTTTCTACTTCTAAATCCTTTGAATTCAATGAAAAGGTTGTTTAAATTATTGTGATACACTTATATATTATTCCACATAGTTTAAAGGCACCTGTAAATTCAATCGCAGAAGTATAGTTGGTGAACGTAATCATCCTGTGCATGATCAGACTAAAGGCTTCTGTGTTGGGTGAACAGTGCGACAATAATCGGCGGCTGTGGCGACATGTGGTTGGGTGAACCATGTGTGCAGCGCACCCCTTGTCATTCCACCAATTTGTACAAGGAGTTGCGAAGCTGCCGTCAAGGCAGAATTAGAGAATGAATTGGAAGGGAAAAAAATCTGTAAAAAATCACAAAGAAAAAAAGATGTCAAATTATCCTGACTGATAATATATTTTGTTCATATTACTCAATCCTAGGACACATATACTGCAGTAAATGTTGTGCTTTACCAACTAATTGCGTCTGGGTTTACCCATTTTTTGAAGTTCCTAAATAAAACCTAAGTAACCAGGTAAGGGTGTTAATAACTAACTAGTTAATTAATAATTTCATATTATTTCTATTCATATCATAGATCACTGGTTACTAATGAACTCTCGCTATTGGTCATTTTGTTCTTAATCAGGAACTTCACAAAATGTGTTAACTAAGCCGCACTTAGTTTGCAATGCACAAAATTTACCTCTGTACATGTGTCTGAGGGCTGAGCAATATTGGAGACAGGAGAGTGGAGGGAGACAGGAGAGTGGAGGGAGACAGGAGAGTGGAGGGAGACAGGAGAGTGGAGGGAGACAGGAGAGTGGAGGGAGACAGGAG